>JAQFZP010000298.1:0-41902 GCA_034695745.1 Geophilus truncorum | reverse complement strand
AGCGATAAATTTGAAAAACATCTAAAGTAGCGATAGCGTTAGCGATAGCGTTAGTTTAAATCGTATTTTAGCGATAGTGATAGCGCGCTACTTTTTTTTGGTAGCGCTCACAACACTGTGCATTTTCTATTACAACTCGACTAGAATTTAATTTCTTGTTAAAAAACTTTTGTTTCGCTGAGAAGTAACCGTTGTATCTGTACGGCACCATGATGAAATCATCAACTGGGTAGGCACTGTCACCTAGGATGTGCGTATCAGATGGCAAATACTCCTCTCTCTTATTTTTCAGAGCTTGTTAAATGTGACTGTTTTTCCACACTCTAGCATTGTGGCAAGATCCTGGCCAGCCAGCAAATATGTCAGTAAATGTTTTTCAATGGTCAGAGATGTCTTGTAATATTATTGCCCTAAATTTTTTTCTTGTGCAGTAGCTGCTATTCTCGGATTTCAAACCCTTAACTGGAATGTATGATCCATCAACACACTCTACAACTCCAGGAAAGGCATTTTCTCTCAAATTGTCAAATCCTAATAAATTAAGCTTAAAACTTGAGCCTGGTGGCCAAGTGATTAAGGTGCCAACTCTGGTCGAAAAGAACTTACAAAAACGTTTGAAAATGTGGCAATCTTGACCATTACTCACACCGAATCTGTCACAAATTCCTCTGAATGATTCCTGATTGCTCAGTGTCCATATGGGTAGAAGAATGTTAATGTCACCACTTAATCTCCGAGGTCCAGGATGATTTGCTTGGTTGTCATCCAATTTTGAGCCCAAAAATAACCTCAAAAAATAAAAATAAGATTTAATTTAAAAAAATAAAATAACAATCAAATAAATTAAATTATAGGTCTCGTAATTACCTCAACTGTACTTCTTTCCAGACGAAAATGCTGTTGAAATTGCTGATCATCATACCTAGAAATAGTTTCCGAGATATAAGTCGTAATTTTTGCTTTTCTCTGAGCTCCTGGTGATGAATTAGTGATGTTGAAGACAGCACAGGTCAGTAAAAACTCTTCTTCATCAATGCTTTGATTAATCTGATAATCCCACTCATTGACTACCAGCCATTTTTTATTTGATGCCAGGAAAAAACCCCTGGCACCAAAAACTCAAAAATGGCTGCTGCCAGGGGTTTTTCTGCAATTCTGTTCATCTCCTGCCTTTCACTCCTAAGCGTTTCAATTTGTTTTGCCAAATATTCGGAGGTAAAATTCTTCTTTCCAGGTTTTTCTGAGGCCTCTAATTTCTCTCGTTCTCGCTTCTAAAGCTGATTTTTTAAAATGTTAGCTGCATCAGTTGGAGTTGGCATCTCATTTAATGGAGTGAATTGTGACCATGATGTATTGGTAGCTACAGATGCTTCTGTGTCAATAGAACTACTACTAATAACTCTATTAGCTGGAGGCCTGGATGTTACTTTCTGTCCTAAAAACTCATCCAGTACAGTGAAGTATTCCCACTGGATATTTTCCTCACCTGTACTGGATTGCTTGTCATTAATTTTTCTGAAAACAAAAAAATTAAATTTTAACTTAAGCTACAAATAACAAAAATAAATAATAATAACACCTGTAACGTTGAAGTAACGCCCTCCACTTTGCATCACATACATCTGAAATGATGCCAGATTTTTGCGAAATTTTTGTCATTTCATCTGCAATTTCCATCCATACTTTTTTTCCTTATAATGGGATTGTCAAATTTGGAGTTTTTGGTCGAACGTACATCAATCAGCAGCAGTACTAGCTCGTGCATCCATGTGAAGAGTGGATCTATAAAAATATTAAATATAATCTATTAAATAAATGTACTTAACATTAGTTAACTTTTAATTACCTGCATTTGCTGATACACTGGAAGCTGGCGATGGTGGCAGTGATGCAAATGAGGTAATATTTGGTACGTTTGTAAGAGATGCTGGACTGCTTATGGATAGTGGAACTGGCGCAATTGCTGATTCGGTTTAACCAACAGATGACGAAGAAGCAGGTGTGTTCACAGACATGGGAGCTTGTATCCTGGAAAGGCGGTCCGGACGGAAGGTGCTGAATGCATTGGGTTGGCTGTTAAGTTGCTTGCATGTATTAGTGAAGGAGTTGATAATTTTTCTGGGAGATTGTGATTCGATTAGGTGGCTTGGGATGAATTGGCTGGAGTATGAGAAGGTAGCATGTCTTTGAGTTACTTTGATACGCAGTTAAAAGTGCTGTTGCGTATTCATTTCTGAAATTTTCATCTGGAAATTGAAAAATAAAAATTAATTGTCGTTTTTAAGCAAAAAAGGAATTATTTTGGGATTATTTCAATTTTTAATTTAAATATAAAGCTTTTAAAATTGTGCGGACATGGTGCAATTATAAATGTAGACCAGAGTTTTACATTTCTAATTTTTATTTATAAGTAAAAGGAAATATTCATACTTTGATTCAATTTTAACGCTGTTCCTTTGTCAACCTCAATCCTGATGGTGAGATCTTCTAGCTCAAGTTGTAAGTTGTAAGAGAACCCGATTTTTCTCCACGGCGGTCTCCATTTTTAAAAACACGAGTATTCCTTTAACTCCAAAGTGCGATTCCGAATCGCACTCCACCTTAAAAAAGTGGTGCGCCTGTAGCCATTTTTGAGTTTTTGGTGCCAGGGAGAAACCCTGGCAGCAGCCAATTATTATTTCATCTCTGACTAGAAGAATACGAAAAATGGCTGCTGCCAGGGTAATCCCCTGGTATGAAATAATAATTGGCTGCTGCCAGGATAATCCTACCCTGGCATAAAAATAAGAAATGGCTGCTACCAGGGTAATCCTACCCTGGCATGAAAACGAAAAATAGCTGCTGCCAGGGTTTTTTCCCTGGCATCAAATAAAAAAATGGCTGCTACCAGGGGTTTTTCCCTGGCATCAAATAAAAAATGGCTGCTGCCAGGGGTTTTCTCCATGGCATCAAAAATTTAAAACTGGATAATATCAGGTACTCATTCATGGCACAAAAACATAAATTGATTGCTATTCAGTGGCATAGCTAGCATGGGTGACACCTGGGGCGGATATCGATGGTGTCACCCCTCGAAAACTGGTGTCACCCCTCGAAAACGGTTAAAATCAACATTATGTAAAAAAAAAAAAATGTTTTTGGTGTTTTTAATTTTAAATTCGGTTTTAATCATAAACATATATATAAGAATCTTGCAAAAACTTTATTAGATTTTTAGCGGTTATTTCATTTCATTTTATGGAGTTTTTGTAAATTTTTTTTTAATTTTCAATCGCGGCCGGGTGTCACCCCCAAACGGGTGACACCTGGTGTGGGCCGCTCCCCCCTGGCTCCCCCCCAGCTACCCTACTGTTGCTCTTAGAGAATTTCTTTCTGGTCAAACATAACTGCTGCAACGGTATTTTTTGATAAAATTCAATTTGAAACTTTGCACCAATTAAAACCTTTAGCTATTTGAAAATCATTTTCAAACACCATCTCTGGTGGCAATCAATTTTTATTTATTTTGCTATAATGGCAGCCATTTTTAAAGTTTTGATGCAATGGAGAAAGCCCCTGGTAGCAGCCATTTTTTATTTGATGCCAGGAAAAAAACCCTGGCAGCAGACATTTTTGAGTTTTTGGTGCCAGGGAGAAATTTCCTGGCCATATACTAATATATTCCTGGCAGCAGCCATTTTTTATTTGATGCCATGGAAAAACCCCTGGCAGCAGCCATTTTTCGTTTTCATGCCAGGGTAGGATTACCCTGGCAGCAGCCATTTTTCGTGATTTCAAGTCAGGGCTTTTCCCCTGGCAACAGACACTTCGATTTAAAAAAGACACGTTCTTAACGGCAAAACAGATAATTGTGTGAAAAATTAATAATACGAGTGTGTGTTGTAATGAGTAAAGTACGGTAGCCATTTCATCATTATTTAAACTTATGTTTGCTACACGTTACAATTTAAACTGTACATAGTACATAGTACATACTACTATCGTTGCATTCAGGAAACATGCAAAGTTCGAGCGGTTTTGCGAGACGGACTATTTACCGTAAATAATAAAAAACACGGATTTGCCCGATTTCAAAGAAGTTGAACGACGGCAACTACTTGGAAACTGTAAACGACAAGAGTGACTACAGCGACTCAGCCAAAACCACGAACCAGAGGCAGACCGAAAAAGAATATGTAAAATCATAATAATAATAATAATCATCATCATATTAAATCATAAATAATTGATTAGCTTTATTAATTTTCGCGGCTCAGACATTTCGCGAATGTCCAGGTCGCGAAGTTTAATAAAAATAATATTCGCGGTATGTATTTTCGCGTACCGACAGGTTGCGAATGACCTGCTAGCGGTTTACCGGTTTGCGGTTTACACAGATTGCGCCATAATTTTCGCTACATATCCTTTTACGGCAAGTAGTAAATTTATCGTAGTGTTGGGAAATTTACGACTTCATCGAATTGTAATTAACTTTTTAAAATTACGTCTTGAAATATCAATTGATAGTTCAGCTGTAATATTAGCTATAAACTTAGATAAAATTTTGTCACTGTAATAAAACATTTCAAATTACTTTACAGTCAATACTCTTTATTTACACTGCAGAAAATGCAATATAGACTAAATCATAGCTATATACAGTATTTTTAAGTGCTGCGTTTGTATGCAAAAGCAGAACTAATTAATGATGAATTATGAGATTGAACTTTCTTGTTAGTGGCTCGATTTCAGCCGACAGAAATCAAGAAATAACTTCTTTTTTTTTCTTCTTCTTATTTTTTTTAAAATACAGATATACTGTACGAGTTCACATTCTTTAATCTTAATGAACCTAGAAAAAAATAACATTGTCGTATCACATCATAACATTCATAAGTAACGTACACTCAGACAAAATTTAGCCTACCTACTGTTAAAATAATCCTAGTAGAGAAACATTTTTTATTAAAATAATTGTTAATAAACTCAAACAGACAATAGTCACATTCATTTCGCGTTCCTTACGGTCAACCTTTCTTATATAGTCGTACCACTAAAAATTACTGGAACATATTCTGTTCTTGTAACCATTTCTTGTAATGAGTCGAACAAAATTTACGTTTAATTGTTGAAAAAAAACCAGTTAAACTGATCTTTCCTGATGTTTACTCCTGTCGTACGACAGGAGTAAACATCAGGAAAGATCAGTCAATGCAGATAAGTCGACTCAGCCCTCTCCCAATACTCCCACACTGTAAATCCAAACAGCTAAAATTAAGGTTTTTAAAATGTCTAAAGTTGAAGCCATTTTATAATCATTTTAGCAGTCTAAAAATAATACACTCCACAAACAAGTAGAAATCGAATTCTACATTAAACATGCAAAAAATACTATATTTTAGACAGCATTGACTTCATAAATCTAATATTTAGTTTCACATCTAACTTGAAACCAATTTTAGAAGTTTGAATTTACAGTGCATTTTGAATCCCTGAAACCGGTATAAAATTCTCAATTTATACCCGATAATGATGTATTGTATTTCAAGTTCCAAAACTTACTAAAACATGCATGACAAATTTTCTAGTTATTTATAATATTGCTTTAATAATTTTAAATTTCAATTAATTAACAATAAATACATTCTAATCGTGACATTAATTTCTCCCTCTTAATATTCGAAATATTACTTCTATCCCACAAAATACAATGGCCATTAAAACTCCACTTATGTACACAATACAAGGAGTAATTATATGACCAAATCTAACAGAATGAAACTTTGTGGCTTGATCACAGTCAGGAGGAATCGGGTAACTACGTTTCTTTAATACAGATACGAACCCACATTCTTTAACCTTGATAATTCTAAAACACCAGAAATATTTCAATGCTCATTATACAATAGTGATCATTGCTTTGCTTACTTAGTGTTAAAGTAATCCTTAAGAGAAAATGATTTGGAGTAAGCCAGTGCTACTGTTTCAAGATATACGTGTTGAGGTGCCGAACTAAATTGACAATTTTTGTTAAACATGTCAATTGCTTCCGTCGGAGCAATCATTCCTTTATTCTTCATAAAATTGGAATCAAAAATTAGAAAAAAGTTTGAAAATCGAACAAATGGTCTACTTCCCATGAAAACCTAATATAACGTTTTCATAAAAAAAATATTAAATTAATACAAACAGAAAATAGACACATTCTTTTCGTTTCTCACAGCTAACTTTTCTTCTGTACTCGTACCACTATAAACAAGTGGCAGGTATTCTGTTTCGTCAACCATTTCTTGTAATGAATTAAACGGAATTTTGCGTGTAATATTTACAAAAAAAGCAGTTAAAAGACTCGAATAAATGGAAAAAATTAACACAGAAAAGGCAAGATAAATTACAATGCTGAGTTTGAAAGAAAACATCGAAGAACTTGGCACTTTACCTAAGCAAAAAACAACAACTTTATTTAAAATTATTTAAAAAAAACACTTTTTTTTCTTAAATACTTATCAACACAATCGGCCAAGCCAAAAAAATTCCATCCATCAAACGTTCGATGCACCTCGTAACACTGGTTCTGTTTCCATACAAAACTTTAAGTAGAATAATCAAGAAACTTATTGTAACTATGCACAAGTAAATTGACTTGCTATACGGTTTTAACAAAATTTTGTAATCCAAGTCATAATTATCCAATTTCGAATAAAAAATTTTAAAGTCGAGATCAAAAATTCCAGGTGAAAAGTCAACAACTTGTTGCCGCATTTTCGTTACGGAGATACAAGGAGCAACGTCAACTTTCTATTTAAATTTCGATAACTATAAGCTATGAAACATTATTGATTGCAAAGTGAAACTTACACCATTAAGTATATCGCCGATCATTCCAGTCCAGTTTCCACTTCTGTCTATACCTCCATATTGACCATCTTTGGTTTGCATAAATTGAAAGCTGACGATTATAACGACAATCATCAAATTCACAACTGGAACCATCTTCCCATTCTTTACCCCAAAATTACCTCACATTAAAATTAGTATTAAAAATAGAAAACAACTGGCCACAGAAACCAATCATTTTGATTTTATTATTTTCCTCTTTGAAGTCCATTCTTGAATGTGACTGTAAAGTGTAAACGTTAATTTACGAACAATTCAATAATCTATGCAACTCACGTGTATAACTGCAGTTCTAATAGGCAAGTCCTAAACCGTTAACAAATGCAATGTACAGAAATTAGGAAATTTGGAAATAAATGCTTAATTTTTGTCGCATTACCTTGAAACTAACGGTATGTGGTAAGAAAGAAATTCGTAAAACCATTAAGAGTAACAAAATCATCTCCCAAGATAAATGCGTACCGGTATCACAAAAACACGTGTTGCAAAATTATTAAACTGTCACATACAGTAAGTTTGTAACTTTCTAAATTTCTAATCATTATTAGAGTGCTTCTAAAACGTAGCTTCTAAAACGTATTGATTATCATTTTATGTTCAACTTCCTAACTATAAAGTATAATACTTTTTTATTAACAATTTATAGCTGTTTTTGCGTTATCACCGGATGCAAGTGAAGTGTATTATTTTTAAAAATAATAACGAAGAAATATTAAAAAAAAAACTCTATAAACTTTCCAATTGCTATTTCTATCAAATCACATGTACTAAATATTGCAAATTTACCCATTAAAACAATAAAAAAAAACTAAGCATTCGAGTTAAGTTTCAACAGATAAATGTTTGCAACATAAATGTTTGCTGGATCTCCCTAGTAACACCTCAATTATCCATAAAACAAGAGCCACACCAACTCCACAAGCAAACAGAACCGTTGGTCCAAATATCTGGCTTAAAGATATGGTATAAAAGATATTACCATCGTCACATTCTGGCCATGTGGCCATATAACGTTCGTACAATAAATTTAATAAACCACATTCCTTAAACATCAATAATCTGTATACAAAAGAAGAAAAAGCATAAAAAATACCATAATGTTATCAATCATCATTACCATATTACTTTTGATTAAAAAAACGAGTATAACTGAAGTGTTTTGCATACGCCAACGCTACTGTTTCACTGTATACGGGTTCAGGTGCGAAATTAAAACTGCAATTCTTCTTAATCAGCACCGCAGCTACGCCAGCCCGCGAAGTGATTAATCCAGCATTTTCCTTCAAAACAACTTCAACGCCTTCCATCATGTTAGCAACGCCGATGAATGGTGCGTTTTTAAACCGAGAACGCTACATTGAAAGTAAATGTTTTAATTATGGTATCTTATAAATTTTGAACAAGTTATACGTTGTAGGTTTCTTCAATGCTAGAACCAACTAAAACAACTGGTAAATAATCGGTATCTCTTATCATTTCTTCTAACGAGTGGAACGGGATTTTAATTTTGCTCGTTGAGAACAAAGCGGTTAACAGAGAACCGTAAATTGATACAAGCAACATTGAAAAGATGAGGTAAAGTGCGAGACAAAACTTCGCAGAATGCAATGACGAGAATGGAAACTTTCCTAAAAAAGTAGAATTAGAAAATGGAACCTACTTCCCACACAAGTGATTTTTGTAAAACTTATATTAACTTTTACCTACTACGACAATAGGCCAACTTAGTAGAAATCCATCTATGAACCTTGCAACAGTTGCTTTTATGAAATTTTGTTTCGTATCGTAATTGATAACGGCCATGAGAACCAATATTGTAATACTTACAACAAATACACTCAACCAAAGGTTTTTACTAAACGGCTTAAGAAAAAAAGTAAACTTCCATTCGTGTGACTCCAGTTTTCGATATAAAACTTCAAATTTAATCGAATATAGTGAAGGCGAAAATATAAGATAATCCCGCCTTGTCCTAGTCATGGACAAACAAGCAGCTATGTCCGCAGTCTATGTGAGAAATAAACGAATCTTAGTCTAAGAAACGTTATTATTCTTTACTGCAGTTAAGCTCGAAACGTGACCGCTAGAAATTGCATTCCAGCTCAATACTTACTCCGTACACAACATCACCAATCATGCCATTCCATTTTTTCCCATCGAAAGAGCCGAGACGCTTATCTTTTGTTTTCATCATTTCAAAACTATTAGTTATAAACGCATATATATGATGTATGTCTAGAAAATAAAAATGTTGAACAAAGTACCTAAGATTATACTGATTTTCGAAAGTAGAAAAAATTTGGCCACAATATCCCTCCATTACAACTGAATTATATTTCTCTTTTAAGACCATGCGAGGAGGTAACTGAAAAATGCAAATTTAGGATGATCATTTGCCAAAAAACAGAATTACATTCGAATTGCATACATTTGTAGATGTTATTTTGATTAGTTGGTTAGATTGAAGCTCGTGGGATGCGTTCTTATATACAGTCTACAATCCAAAATAAAAAAATAAAAAAAACCGACTCACTTGACAAAAAAATCATTCACTAAAACCAACTAACCTCTAAATTGCGTTTTGAAAATACATCTACAAACAAATTGAAAATTGAAAAAAAAGTGCAAAATGCGAACAATCAAGAACAAACGAAATCACCTTCTTTCAATTGTGAATCGAAAATATATACCGTAGCACTTCCTTGAAAGAAGTCTGGTTTTACTGTTGTTGTACCAACACAGCACACTACCAAAGTAGACATATCGTATATATAAATGTAAACATATTTCGTCAAATAAACTTACATAGAAAAACGTAGAAATGCATCTTGAAAGTAAGTTGCCTCGTGTACAAGTGATGTAAAACTATTGGCTTCTTTAAAATCAATATTATTTCAGTATTCTAACATAGCAGTCACTATTACGTAAGTTAATTGCATTAATAATGGTTTCACAAGTCAGTAAATTATTATATGCACACATAAATTATAGTAACTCGGCAAAAAGCATGCAGCGTTGCTAAACTTCTAACCAATTATAGTTACCGTACGTAAATAATAGTTTGCACTTTGAAATTAAAAGCTAATTTTATATCGTATGCGATATATCATCATATAAATATTTAGCATGAATGCTATATATTTATGGCATAATTATTAAGTCAATTGTTTCCATCAATAACGAGTTATAAATAACTTATAAACCCTTCGGAAAACTTAGTTCTGAAATTTCATAGAAAATATTAATGAATAAATTAATAATTAAAATCGGGACCAATTTTCCCTAGTCATATTTACAGACTATAAATTACGTACTGTAACAAAGAAGTTGGGGTATTGAATAAAAATGTAATTATGAAAATCGATCTACCGTTGCTCTGTCTTCTAACTTCAAGAGTTTCAATTGTGGCACACTAAACACATTCTTCTAGTATGGTACCGTATTTTGTTCATTAGTTCTTGCGAGAATAAAGCCGTTAACAGAGCCATAAGTTGATACAAGTAACAGTGAAAAGATGTGGTAAAGTACGAGATAAAACTTCACATAATGTATTATCAGAAGTACATAAACCATTATGTACTTTATGTACTTCTGGTATTTTGTAATGATGTGGATGGAAAGTTTCCTAGTTTAATTTACTTATGATATTGCTTTAATAATTGTAAATTATATTAAGAACAAAAACATTCAATCTTGTCATTAATTTCTCCCTCTTAAAATTCCAAACATTACTTCTATCCCACAAAATACAACTGCCATTAAAACTCCAGTTATGTACATAATAAAAGGAGTAATTATTTGACCAAATGTGACAGAATGAAACTTTGTGGCTTGATCACAGTCGGGAGATGTCGAGTAACTACGTTTCTTTAATATAGATACGAGTCCACATTCTTTAACCTTGATAATTCTAAAAATCAGAAAAATTTCAGTGCTCATTATAATAATAATGCTCATTGCTTTGCTTACTTAGTGTTAAAGTAATCCTTAAGAATAAAGAATCTAGAGTAAGCCAGTGCCAATGTTTCAACATAGACGTGTTGAGATGCTGTACTAAATTGACAATTTTTGTTAAATGTGTCAATTCTTTCCGTCGGCGCAATCAGACTTTTTTTCTTCATAAAATTGGAATCAAAAATTTGAGACATCTTTGAAATTCGAACAAACGGCCTAGTTCCCATGAAAACCTGATATTATGTTTTTATCAAAAAATTATTAAATTAACACAAACAGAAATTAGACAAATTCTTTTGGTTTCTCACAGCCATCTTTTCTTCTGAACTAGAACCACTAAGAACAACTGGCACGTATTCCGTTTGGTCAACCATTTCTTGTAGTGAATCGAATGGAATTTTGCGTGTAATATTTGCAAAAAAAGCAGTTAAAAGACTCGAATAAATGGAAAACATTAACATACAAATAAAGGCTAGATAAATTACAATGCTGAGTTTCAAAGAAAGCTTCGAAGAAACTGGCACTGTACCTTAGAAAAAAACCAACAACTATATTTAAAGTTATCAAAAAAATACTTTTTTCTCACGTACTTGACAACACAATCGGCCAGACCAAAAAGAATTCATCCATCAAACGTTCAATGCACCTCGTAATCGTAATACCAGTTCCTGACAAAACTTTAAGTAGAATGATCAAGAAACTTACTGTAACTATGCACAAGTAAATTGACTTGGTATACGGTTTTAACAAAATTTTGTAATCCAAGTCATAATTATCCAATTTCGAATAAAAGATTTTAAAGTCGATATCAAAAATTCCAGGTGAAAAATCAACAATTAGTTGCCGCTTTTTCGTTACGGAGATACAAGGAGCAACGTCAACTTTCTATTTAAATTTCGATAACTATAAGCTATGAAACATTTTTGATTGCAAAGTGAAACTTACACCATTAAGTATATCGCCGATCATTCCAGTCCAGTTTCCACTTTTTCCTATACTTCCATATTGACCATCTTTGGTTTGCATAAATTGAAAGCTGACGATTAAAACGACAACCATCAAATTCACAACTGAAACCATCATCCCATACTTTACCCCAAAATTACCTCACATTAAAATTAGTATTAAAAATAGAAAACAACTGGCCACAGAAACCGATCATTTTGATTTTATTGTCTTCCTCTTTGAAGTCCATTCTTGAATATGACTCAATGACTGTGTGAAGTGTAAAACGTCAATTTATAAACAAATCAATAATCTTTGCAACTCACATGTATAACTGCAGTTCTAACAGGCAAGTTCTAAACCATTAACAAATGCAATGCAATAAAATTAGGAAATTTGAAAACAATACCAAATTTTTGTTGTTACCTTGAAACCAACGGTATGTGGTAAGAAAAATATTCGTAAGACCATTAAAAGTAACAAAATCATCTCCAAGTTAAATACGTATCAGAAAAACACGTGTTGCAAAATTATTTACACTCATAAAGTCATAAGCTTGTAACTTACTAAATTTCAAATCATTATAGTGTTTCCAAAACATATTGATTGTAATTTTATGTTCCACCTTAACTACTTTATAACGTTATACTATCAAACACAATAATTTTTTATTAACAATTTATAGCTGTTTGGCGTTAACACCGGATACAAATGAAGTGTATTATTTTTAAACGTTTTGACAAAATATTGAATAAACTCGATAAACTTTCCAATAGCTATTTCTATCCAGTCACATGCAATAGATATTGCAAACGAAAATGTGACGTAATAGGCAAAGCAATATAAACCAATATTTAATATTTTAACTCAATTAAATTGCTAAGGTATTCAATTAAAAATTGGATCTTCGGGATTGCACGGGAATTTCCAGAAAAAATTTATAGAGGTTAGGGACAAATTGGGAATTTAAATTGCAGGAAATTTCGGGACTTCGGATCGGATGGAACTACAGATTTGGGATTCGGGATGGAACGGAACTGGAAATATGGTCCCGTTAGCATCCATACGTTGCATTAAATCATCTTTGCGGCTGGATCTCCCTAATAACACCTCAATTATCCATAGAACAAAAGCTACACCAACTCCACAAGCAAACAGAACCGTTGGTCCAAATATCTGGCTTAATGATATGGTATAAAATATATTATCTTCGTCACATTCTGGCCATATGGCTATATAACGTTCGTACAATAGATTTAATAAACCACATTCCTTAAACATCAATAATCTGTATACAAAAGAAGAAAAAGCATAAAAAATACCACAATGTTATCAACCATCATTGCCATATTACTTTTGATTAAAAAAACGAGTATAACTGAAGTATTTTGCATACGCCAACGCTATTGTTTCACTGTATACGGGTTCAGGCGCAAAATTAAAACTGCAATTCTTCTTAATCAGCACCGCAGCTACGCCAGCGGAAATGATCAATCCAGCATTTTTCTTGAAAACAACTTCAACGCCTTCCATCATGGTAGTAACTCCAATGAATGGTGCGTTTTTAAACCGAGAACGCTACATTAAATATTTTAATTATAATATCTTATAAATTTTAATCAAGTTATACGTTGTATGTTTCTTCAATGCTAGAACCAACTAAAACAACTGGTAAATAATCGGTATCTCTTATCATTTCTTCTAACGAGTGGAACGGGATTTTAATTTTGCTCGTCGAAAACAAAGCGGTTAACAGAGAACCGTAAATTGATACAAGCACCATTGAAAAAATGAGGTAAAGTGCGAGACAAAACTTCACAGAATGCAATGACGAGAATGGAAAATTTCCTAAAAAAGTGGAAATAGAAAATGGAACCTGCTTCCCACACAAGTGATTTTTGTAAAACTTATATTAATTTTTACCTACTGTGACAATAGGCCAACTTAGTAGAAATTCATATATGAACCTTGCAACAGTTGCTTTTATGAAATTTTGTTTCGTATCGTAATTGATAATGGCCATTAGAAACAATATTGTAATACTTACAACAAATATACTCAACCAAATTTTTTTACTAAAAGGCTTAAGGAAAAAAGTAAAATTCCATTCGTGTGATTCCAGTTTTCGATATAAAACTTCAAATTTAATCGAATATAGTGACGGCGAAAATATAAGATAATCCCGCCTCGTCCTAGTCATGGACAAACAAGCAGCTATGTCCGCAGTCTATGTGAGAAATAAACGAATCTTGTAATCAGATATCTTTTTATCCCAAAACCTATCCCTATTTAGCTACTTTTTAGGAATACAATTGTACCCCGTATCTATAACGCATTCAATAAAAATGTGCAATTTCTAACCCACTTTAACAGATGCAAACTACAAATAGGTACAAATAATACACACTAGCTGCATTCACAAAGTCAATTGCACTTGTTCATATGAAATAAACCTGTTTAAAACTATATTGTGGAAGTTGGTTTTAAACAAGTTTATTTCATATGAACACATGCAATTAACTTTGTGAATGCAGCTAGTGTAATTGACTTTGTGAATGCAGCTACTCATAAAGCAACCAACTATCCATTGAGGTAGAATTTAAGAACAACACAATTTTATTACCTTCATTGTAAGGTACAATGAAAATTTGGTGGTGAAATACACCTTTTAAGGATTAACTGATGTCTTTTTATAAAGGTATACAGCTATAAAGTTCACTTTTATATCTAATTTACACCTTTATTTTTTAGAGTGTACTTACTCCGTACAGAACATCACCAATCATGCCAGTCCATTTTTTCCCATCGAAAGAACCGAAACGCTCGTCTTTTGTTTTCATCATTTCAAAACTATTAGTTATAAACTCATATACATGCTGTATGTCTAGCAAATAAAAATATTGAACAAAGTACGATACCTAACATTATACTGATTTTTGAAAGTAGAAAAAAGTTGACCACAATATCCCTCCATTACAACTGAATTATTTTTCTCTTTTAAGACCATGCGAGGAGATAACTGAAAAATGCAAAGTTAGGATCAGCATTTGCCAAAATAGTGAATTACATTCGATTCGTATACATTTGTAGATGTTATTTTGATTAGTTGGTTAGATTGAAGCTCGTGGGATGCGTTCTTATATACAATCTACAATCCAAAATAAACATTAAAAATACTTGACAAAAAATCATTCACTAAAACCAACTAACCTCTAAATTACTTTTTGAAAATACATCTACAAACAAATTAAAAATTTAAAAAAAAAAGTGCAAAATGCGAACAATCAAGAACAAACGAAATCACCTTCTTTCAATTGTGAATCGAAAATATATATCATAGCACTTCCTTGAAAGAAGTCTGGTTTTACTGTTGTTGTACCAACACAGCACACTACCAAAGTAAACATATCGTATATATAAATGTAAACATATTTCGTCAAATTAACTTACATAGAAAAACGTAGAAATGCATCTTGAAAGCAAGTTGTCTCAACTCAGGTTAATGAAACTTCTACAACTAATGTAAAAACTATTGGCTTCTTTAACATCAATATTAGCTCAGTATTATAACATAGCAGTCGCTATGGCATCTATTACGTACCGTAATTGCATTAATAATGGTTTCCCAAGTCAGTAAATTACATGCACACACACATTATAGTAACTCGCCAACTCGGCAAGAAACATGCAGCGTTTCTGAACCTCTAACCTACTATAGCTACATAAATAATAGTTCATACTTTGCAATTAAGAGCAAATTTTATACCGGTATCGCATTTTAAATTGATTAATTATTAAGGTAATTGTTGCCATCAATATAACGAGTTATAAATAACTTATAAACACTTCGGAAAACTTAGTTCTGAAATTTGATAGAAAATATTAATGAATAAATTAATAATTAAAATCGAGACCAATTTTCCCTCGTCATGTTTACAGACTATAAATTACGTAC
Source organism: Geophilus truncorum (assembly GCA_034695745.1). Classification (NCBI taxonomy): domain Eukaryota; kingdom Metazoa; phylum Arthropoda; class Chilopoda; order Geophilomorpha; family Geophilidae; genus Geophilus; species Geophilus truncorum. The sequence goes on along the minus strand of JAQFZP010000298.1, from coordinate 26,172 downwards.
TGTAATAACAAAGAAGTTGGGGTATTGAATAAAAATGTAATTATCAAAATCGATCTACCGTTCTTCTGTATTCTAACTTCAGGAGTTTCAATATTGGCACAAAACAATCTTCTACTGTAGTATGGTTTATGGTATTTTGTTCAGTTAGTTCTTCGATGACGGTTGGTTTAGCTTCAATCAACAAACGCATCAATGACGTCACGAATTGTCACGAACTGTCAGATCTACATTGTCTTGAAGATGGTGTTTGCACTTTATTCCACAATCATTGGTACCGATTGCAGTTAACGTTCGTAGTAACATAACTAGGGCTTCCGACCTGCCTTGATTTCCCGTGTCTTTATTTTCGGCCATTTTGTTTTTTACCTTCGAGTGTCACGTGACATACAACTAGCGCCGCCCGAAGATTGACTCGAGATTTGTTTTTACTGATGCGCAATGAGCTAATGATGTGTCAATGTACAGTAAAAATCAAAATAAAACAGTCGAAATGTATTCTTCAAAAACAAAGAAATGTATTTATTTTCTTTTAACAGTAATTCCAACCACCTTTTATTTATTTATTAATATTATATTATTTCATAATATTTTTTTTAATTCCATATTCAGCTGCAGGAATAAATAGACTTCCAATAAACAATAACAACTGATAACTGTCTTAAAACCGTAATTTACCATTTTATGATCGTGATATGGTTCTTGCAAATCGTAATAATTAATTTTTTTCATTTCATTTTTTTTTTAATTACTTATTTTTTCGTAAAACATTTTGACTGGGTTTAATAAGGCATATGGTATTAAGTACAGTGTCCTTTTTAATAGCCTTTCGAAAGGAGTATCAAAATTCATTACAAAAAAAACGTAGTAATTAGCTGAATCTCAAATTTTAACAGGCTCAAAGCACCAAATAATTTCTCTCATTTTCTTTTCTTTTCTTTTCTTTTTTTTTTTTTTTTTTTTTTGGTTTGGCTAAGTACGGAAGACAATTTTTACACACTTTTCTAAACAGTTTTTTAAACTTTTGTTGTTTCCTACATCAAACCGAATCCTAAATCAAACTAAGTACATTTTAAATGCAATTATTCCTCTTTTTTGCTGTAAATCAACAGATCGTACCACCTTTTCAACATTGAACTCTGTTCACTGGACATTTAAATGAGTATGACATGAACAATTATCTTCAAAGTAAAGTTAAATTTAAATTTAAATTTAAAATAAAATGGAAAAAAATTAAATCGAAGATTATAAACATGATTATAACACCAACTACAAGAGAAAAAATAACCCAAAATAAAATAAACATACAAGAAAAGCTTATAAAATGAAGGGAAGAGTTAATATCTAATTGCAGCAGATGCGGAAAAGGAGAAAGGAAAAAATATACTTCCTCTAACAATAATTTCCTTACAAAACGTCAACTTTAAACGGACTTCCCGGGATGTTTTCTTCACCCCATTTAACAACTAATATGTGATCACCGCGATCTTTGACCACGTAATTCACCTGGTATTGATGGTGACCCATATGTTTAAGAAATACTTCTTCGCTCGGGTTCTTCGGTCCGATCACGCCGACGTAGAGAACATTATTACCTTTTTGAAATAAAATTTTAATTTGTTGTAAAATGTTGAATAATCATAGTTATATTTACCGGCATTTTGAGCATTGACAATAAATTGATTTTGTTTGTGTAAATAGGCCTTTTTCAATCCCATTCCTTTACTCGTGATTTTACTCGCGTCTGATTTGAATTTCGGCAGCGTAATAGGAACTTCTTTTGTTTTCGCATGCTTGTGCACCGTTTCCACTACGACGGATGAAGTTTCCTGCACGCCTGCCTCTCCCACGGATTCACCTTTAATAATATTACCAAATAAAGTTATAATTAAAATGAGTTTACAGCGTTAAATGTTTCGTATTTCAAGATGTACCAGTGCTCTTCACTTTAAACGGACTGCCAACAATATGATAACCGTTGTATTTGATGGTAACAAAATAATCTCCTTTAACTAAAGGTGTGTAACGCACTTTGTAGCCCTCGTCCACTTCGGTGCAATCCATCGATACCTTGGAAGGACCGTCGATAGTCACTGCCAAAGTTCCAGCGCCCGCGTTGCAAGTGTCAACAATAAAATCGGATTTTTGACCTAGAAAAAATTACTCGGTTATTTTCATTACAGTTGTCGTTAGAAAATAAACAAACCAGTTTTTAAACCCTCCAATCCACCACCATGCGCATGAACGGCGGCCGGATCGGCATCGTCTTTACCAACGCGGAATCTGAACGGACTTCCCATGATGTGAATTCCATTAAACTTTACGTGAATATTGTGGATGCCGTTTTCTCGCGGAACAAAACGCACAGCCCAGGATTCTAAAATTCATTTTTTTTTTTTTTTTTAATTAAATTTTAAAAAATAATAATTTTTTTTTACACGTCTCATTTTTTACCGTCATCAATCGGAGCCAGGAAGCAATCGTCTTCACTTCCGGACGGTGCAATTGCTTTAGCATCGAGTTGACCCTTAGCACGGTTTGTATGAATAGTAAAAGCAGCAGGTTTGTTCACTTGCAGATTATCCGGCATCGATCCAACTTCAATTTTGCGAGCCTCGCCTTGATCGGGGGTGACGTACACTTTGTACGGACTGTCGGGAATATGCTGATCGTTGAATTTGATACCAACGCGATATTCACCTAAAAAAAAATCAAACAAAATGAGAAATTCGACCAGATATTCAAGTTTTTTTTTTTTTTACATCATACCTGGTTCTGCAACAACATACGACACGTAACAAGATCCATCTTTCCTATCCTTGAAATCGATTTCGGCTTTCGACGGCCCTTCCACAGAAATGGCCAAACTTCCAGCACCAGCTTCTCGAGTCCACACATTAAACTCGGCTAAAAAAATGAATGGAAAACTTTTCAAAATTGCTTAATTTTTAAAAAGAAAATTAAAGAAAAGGTCTTACATGGTTGGTTCACCTCTCCACGTTCCAATCCGGGTCCACCAGCATGCACGCGATGAGCACCGCCATCCCTCAAAGGCCCGACGGTGAACTGGAAGGGGCTCCCTGGATCATTCAATTGAATATGAGTAAAAACAGTCACATGATTCGGTTTTTTCGACATATAGAAACGCGATAACTCGAGAAAACGAGCGCGTCGAACCGTTCGAATGCGTCAAGATGTGCAAACGAGCTCGATAAAAATGTTAAATTTTTTTCCCCTTGGCCAGTCGCCAATTGACCAGAAATAGTCCGGATATCATATTAGCAATTTTACATTTCACCCACACACTTAAGTAACATGTTTTGCGGCCAAATCTAAATTAAGTCTTTTATGACTTGAATGAAAAACACGTTGATGCACTCGTGACAGCTGCTGCCAACCAAACATACCAGGGATGTGGATCTCCTTGTACCGGACGCTGACTGTGTGTACGCCCAACTCCTTGGGCACAAAGTTAACGCCGTAGAGATAGTCTTCGATATCCTTCACCTCGGCGTCTTCGGTAATCCCAGTCGGACTAGTCACGGCTGCACGCAGATCGAATGGCGTGACTCCAGGCATTTTAAAGGACAATCGGCACTGGCTGCCCACTTCGGTCACCGGAACTGCGTCACGTTGGCGCTTGATACGTTCCGTCTGTCTGTTCGAACCTTCGCCGGTCACTTTGACGGTAAACGGCGATCCTTAGAAAAAAAAAAAAAAAAAAAAATTATTTTTAAAATTACTATCTTAAAGAAATACGTTTTATTATTGTTCTGCGTACCCATGACGTGATGATCAGCAAATTTAAGATTGACGATGTAATACCCAGGTTCAGTTGGTTTGTAACTGACGGTCAAAGTGCCGTCTTCGTTGTCCTTGCACTGGATGTCAGCTTTGCTGGGCCCTTCGATGGACAAACTCAATCCACCATATCCGGCTTCTTTAGTGTCGATGTTGAATGAGTTTTCTTGGTGCGTTTTTCCCTCTTTCAGATTCATCCACTGTACCTTAACCTTGTTGGCGTCGCCCACCTCCTGCTCTCCCACCATGATTTTGAAGGGACTGTGCGAGATGTGGTTGCCTTGCCGCTTGACGCACACCTGATGTTCACCCACCTCGCGTGGCGTGAACGAAATACCTAATCAAACCAAAACAAATAAATAAATAAATACATTATCAGTTAATCTTTTCTTACCCAAATGTCCATTAGGCAGTTTCTTTACGAAACACGGTTCTTCCAACCCAGAGGGCGCCATGATCGAAGCGTTCAGATTCTTCACATCTTTTTCGGTCACTTTGAGCGACACTTCGCTGGACGATCCCACGGAAATCTGCGCTCTCTTGCGCCCTTCCCCGGTCACTTTGGCAGTGTACGGACTTCCCTTAATGTGCTTATCGGCAAACTTCACTGTCACCTTATATTCGCCGGGTGCAGTGGGCAAGTACGAAACGCTCACGGTTCCATCCTTATTGTCGTGGCACTTGATGTCGGCTTTCGATGGTCCTTCGACAGCCAGGGACAAGCCCCCAGCTCCTGCACCAGCGGTAGAAATGGTGAAATTGCTAGGTTCACCACAGATTCCGTGCGTGAGACCAGAACCGTACGCAGTAACGTAACCACTGGATATGGTGTCAACGTGGAACTTGAATGGGCTTCCTAAATGCCAATTACGTTTGGTAAATTGATCAAAAACTTCACTTTTGTAAAATTAAAAAAAAAAGAAGTAAAATACCTTGCACATGTTCGTGATTGTGTTTAACGTGCAGTTCGTGCAAACCCTCTTCTCGCGGATCGTACCTGATGCTCACGGTCCCATCGTGATTGTCCTCGACTATCGGTTTCTCGATATCACCAGACGGCATTCTGATTTCAGCTGTAAATGCATACAAAATACAGTTAATAATTAAAGTTTTGCAAAATGAATGAAATAAAAAGCCAGAAAAGAGTACAAATTGCGCATTGGGACATGAAAAACCAGTCAAAATGATCGTCTTCGGGTAAGGACAGCATGTCTGCGACTACCGTTGGCAGATTCGAGTATGAAAATCTCAATCTCGAGATTGGCGTGAATTTCTCGAGCATCTGGACCGAACCAAGTGAAATTAAATGTGGAAAGCATTTTAGTTTATTTTTGCTCAACTTATGTTTATTAAATTGGATTTATTCCTGCAGTGAAAGAGCATCACATGAGCTCAATTCTCGACACATTTTTTATTTACGAGTGCATAATATTTTTTTAATTGCAGAAAACGTTCATTGCAGTTAATGCTGCTATAAATTGAAGTAAATTGAAAAAGCTTCAGTTAATTTGTTTTGCTTTTTATAAATATGTTTTGCGCCGTAAATCTTGTCTGTTTGCGAGTATGTTTCGCTTGAGAACGACGTGCGATCAAATTTATGGGATGAAAATTTTTATAGTTCGAGCGCAACCTCAGAGTAAGTTAAAAGAACTCTTGAATATTTCAAAAATGAAATTTTGGCATAAACACAAGCAAGTGATTCAACAGTAAAAATACATTTTCCGCTTTTTTCCGTCCACGTGTTTTGCATCACGTCATGCCAGGTAATTGAGGCAACTTTAATTTTATATGATTAAATAATGCGAGCGGTTGTTCGCACGTACCTGCAACTTTTCCACCGGAAGTAGGTACTGGTATGTTGGAAAGCTGGACTTGCCGATACTGAGTGGTGGTAGTACTGGAGTAAGTGGATTGGCGAAGAGATTCGACAATTCGTGTTGTCTGTTTCTTGATTTCTTGAGTTCCAGCCTGGAAATAAAAATTGCCAAATTAATTGTTAATTTCAATCGTGAAGAACTTCTGAATATGCTCATCAAGGCAACAGAGGAAATAGATACTAAGTTTACAATTTGCAAATTCAAAGTTGAAGTCATATTGAGGCAACATTAAAGTCAATAAATTAACTAAAATGTCCAAAACATATTCCACCTTGTAAATAAAGATTGACCATTCATTGTCAAAATTTTTTTAAACCTCACAATAAATTCTACTTATTCACCCATAAACAATTTCCCGCCAAAATTCAAAATTCCCGCGCCTTGTATAACCACTTCTGTATATGAATTACGAAACGATACAAATAAAGCTCATGCCATCTGTTGACGACAATTTGCTTGAGATCTTTCAAATAAAACAAAATTTCAAAGTAGAGGGTCTTTTAATTCAACGGTGTTTTATCAGGTTTTAATCTTAGAAAGTGTTATGATATGTTGAGGTTCTCAAAGTTATAGTCACTTAAATCTTAAATTACAACAACCTTCCTTTTCTCTATTATAGAATTGTATAATGCAGTTATTACATCAATTTTCTGATCGAATTCGAGATTAGCGCGATATCGTTTTCCGAATTCATAATAAAAGCGCATAAAAGATTAAAATATATATTTTCACTTATGTGGCAATCCGAAAATACCTACAATTTTCTTTCGGTAGATATTTTCATACAATAGGTCATATTTCATCCCGACTATTCAACTTCATCGCATCATTTATTAAAAGCACACAATTATTCTTATTCCTCTCTTCCTCGTTGCATAAACATTTCATCTTAAGGCGATGAAAAAAATTATAGTAATCGAACAAGTGTAATCAAATGGTTTCCCACACATTTCTCTAAACCACTTTCTTTCAAGTCACGATTTCTCTTATTACTTTCAACCCTGCGGAGCTTATAAATTTCATTGCCAATCACAATTATCTTTAACATCAGACCTTTACCTCCAATTTGCAACGTAAATTTCAAAAGGTCACAAGACAAAACTAATATTTTACACTTTCAACTTCAAGATGTCTTTCATTACAAACTTTATTATTCTATTCATCGAAAACAAACACGAGGAAATGTCTGTGTGGGTCAAAAACCATCAGTTATGTTGCCTTTTAATACAGCTGGTTCCATCAAGTGAAACCATTTTTTTTAACAAATAATTATCTTCACACCTGAAAAATTTCGTTGCTCTGCTCGTATAAATAACTTGAAATAAAAAAAAATTTATTGCATTAATTAATTCATATCTTAAAGGGTTGTGCAGAGATTACAAGTAATTTCTAGGCTAATCACGGGTTCCTTTTTGACAGCTGGTAATTGATGTGTTCATCTTAAACATCATGATTCGGTTAATTCATTAATTGAGATTTTAAGTGAAAAACTTGTAAGATGTTTAAAAAAAAATTATATTTGCTTTTCGTTTTTAAATCTGTTGATGCGAAATGTGTTCAAATGTTATAAAAGTTGACTTTAAAAATTGAATTTTTTTTTTTAATTTTGAATTATTATTTTTTTCTTTTCACGAAATATGTCAAAGATGTGTAGTAATAACCGCAAATCCATATAAGCAAGTTGTCTGATGAAAAAAATGTAAGACGAGTTGGGTGTGTCTGGGTTTTTTCAGATAGAAAACAAAACCAAATACGGAGTATAAATTCATTAACATCTGTAACATAGAATTAAGAGTTATTTCGGCTGATAAGAATGTGGCATGCAGTTTAAAACTGGCTAATTAAATTAATTAATTTTAAACCTGATTTAATTGCAATAAAAAACTTTTATTTTTCTACATTTTATTTTTAAAATGTCATATATTAAAATTTTATTTTGAAAATTTTACTCATGTGAATGCTTTGCAATTACACATCAATTTAACCTTTTTTTAGCCATTTTCTATCACAAAATGGGTCACGGGAAAATGAACCAAAAGCATGTAGATAAACGTATATAAAAATGTTATAATAGAAGAAGAATGAGATAATTTCCGCTATCATTTCTAGAATAATTACACCTTTCCGTTCGAAAAAGTATTTCATTACGACAGCGGGTATCTAAAAATTGAGTGCTCCCATTAAATGCATCTAAATACCGCCCAGACACTTTCCCACATAGACGACAACAATTAGGTTTCTTTTATAACAATTTTCCACACCGTAATCTGCTAACCCATTAGAAAAACAATCATGTTTTACCTCGTAAAACGGTGGCCATTTGAAAGTGAAGTTTGGAACGGAGCCATGAGGAAAAATTGGTCCGTTTTGTGTTTTCACGAAGGCGATTTGACGTGAGAATAACTTTGGTGTTTTCACCGGTTCGGCTTTGCGATAACCGCGTGACATGTCCTCCTCTAAATCCCTTTCCCAACTTTAAATCCTGACTGTCCGCCGGTCGACCATCGTCTGCGCTTGGGTGCGGTCGACCGAACCCCGGGGCTGGTTCATTGGGCCTCCGCCGTCCTTGAGCTCAAAAACTTTGCAAACTTTTCGCCATCCGTTACGATTTCACGTTGGATTCACATCCATTTTCCTCTGCTTTACCTCATTAAAGCGATTCGATCTTTTATCGCCTTCCAAGTGCCCGTCAAAACGCGTTAACATTGACATAAACACAGCACAGTGAAATGTCACGGTCAAAAACAATGCGTCTAAAAATTGCGCCCGATCGCGACCGTCCTTGGGTCAAAAACCTCCATAATCCGCTGCATTAAGCTTAAATCCAGGGTTTTCGAGCTTGAAATGTTATTACTTGCGCTGTAAAATTTTTTTTACTGTGTTTCAATGTGAATAAAACGTCAGAACGAGCATTTAAAATTTATTTTTTATTTTCCCCGGTTGTGACTTGTCCCGCGAAAAAAAGATTTCACGGTCATTCAATTAGGGGTCTGATGTTTGTCCTTGAGATTTCGAAACCTTGTTAACTGACTCAATTGCCTAACTTTCACGTTTTCTCATTAAAATTACACGTAATCGCAAAAAGTTGGTCGTTTACTGTCGTCTGTTAGTTCTTGGATCTATTTATTGACCCATGAGAGCAACAAATATCTCATTTTCCCCTGGTTACCGATTAAATCTGACGTCACTTCATTTATTCGGTAAGTGTATAAAGGATAAGCAGATTTACAGGGCCTTGGAGGGTTTGCACACCGATTCATTAACATTTAAAAGATGGGGTCTGACCTCTCGAGAGGAATGTTGATGACATTAAAAAAAGTGAGATGTCATTTTAGAACAAGTTTTGCAATTTTTGCTTGTTAGTGATCAAAAAATAGATAATGCTTGCAGCACTATTTTTTTTTTTTGGCTTCTCAAGACTATAAAAAGGAGAAAAAAGTAAAACTTCATCGCAGTTTCATTTTAGTCTTACGTTACAAGTTGTAAAAGCAAATTTTAACAACTGAAGAAAACATAAAGGATTTTATTTCACTGACAAAGATTATTTTTTTCCCAAGGGAGAAAAAGAGGAAGGACTGCTTGTGGAGAAAAATGAAATGTAAAAGAATTTGGCACAGAAATTCTGGTTTAAGTTGTGTACATGTTATGTAAATATTATGTTTTCATGTAGAAACCTTGATTTTTGTTGAACTTGAAATTAAAAAATTCTAAAAATGTCAAATAGAATTTGTAAAACTACTAAATTTGCACTAATTTTAGATCCTAAAAAACAAGAAATTTGTGGAATTTTCAAAAATTCCTCAAATATTTCTGCAGTACAGTATCTCAAAATTAGCAATTGTGTAAAAGTATGAAATATTGAAATAAAATTCCATACGGTATCTTTACTCAATTCAATCAATTTCACATTCTGCTTAAATTTCGTGGAATTTGTTTTCGCAACGACGTAAACCCATAAAATTTTGGCAGAAAGTCTTCAAAATTTCTCACTTTACAACTGTTATTCAAAATTCTGCAAAAACTCAAGATTACATCGAAATGCCCTATTTTAGCAACATGTAAATCATCACCGATTAAAATTAAAATTCAAATGCGATAATAAAAACAACACAACAGCAGTCAGAGCTTCGTTACCTCATCGCTTTTTCTATCGCCTTTTATTACATCTTTTCACATAATAGACGTGGTCACTAATACATCCTGAGTTCCGACGCACCCCCAGTCACACCTCAAAATGTTTAGAAGGCTAACAATACGCATTTCTGAGTGCCAACTCACGTTTTGGCATTCCCTTCAAAAACATGGGTATCAGATCAGACAGACAGACCTTGTCGAAGCCGAAACCTCGCGGGCGGGCGATGGAAATCCCGATATAAAACAACTCGAAAAGTGCCGCATTATCTCACTCAGCCACGAAAATGTGAAAGTTAAATGAATAAATAGTCGCATTAACCTCTCCCGGCACGCAGAAAACGATAAACCCATCTCCAAAGGACCTAAAACTTATATTTAGTTCATTTCTTCCAAGACGAAATGTGAATTTTAATTTTAGAACACTTCTAATGGTATCATTATCTAGTGGCACTCAACTCTGGTGCTCAAAGTGTTTTCATTCAATGTTTTGTGACAATAAAAATGCCTTTCGGCACCCCATTAACATGCTTTCTTTTTTCCTGCGCTATAATGAGGCAAAGATGCACACTATTTCACAATTGAAAAATCTAAACTTGAATTCTAGGTGTGGCCAAGGATGAACTACACCGAAGTAAGATTAGGAAGCCATGCAAAGCATCCAAAATGGGCCATTCCAAATTAGTCAGCAATGTCACCTCAACTGACAAATACTTTCCATTCATTTCCTTTCTTAATGTACCTTACCAGGTATTCTTAAAATAATTGCTATTTAAGACTTTTTTTTTCATGTTGCACTTCAAGTGAACCTTTGTTTGTTTATGTAAGAAATGAATAATGTCATTCTTCTTATCTGCAATTGTTTGCGGGATGCATGAATACTAACGCCATATTGATTCTGATTCTTAAACAATCGAATGCTTTTAACGCTCTCCCTAGTCTCGTAAAGAATGAGATTTTATTAAATTCCATGTAAAACGCAACCAGTTTGAGATTATCGCTGATTTTTAATGATTTACAATAGTGCCATTCAACATCTTGATTTTTGTTTTTCTTTACATTTGTGTATTAAAAACAATTTTCAAAAACCACAAAAACTTCATAAACCAAAATATTGAAGGCCACTATTGATTTTATTGAAATTCCCTTTTATATTTGTGCACGTTACCTTCTACAAAGTTAGTATGTTAAAATTGTGTGAATTTGGGGCAAAATTACTTAACAACAAATGCTTCCCTAACTTTAAGTGGAAAACATCTAGTTTCTGCTTTTCTTCCTCTTTGCACTTGCATAAAAATAGAAAGAGCTGAAAAAAATCAAACCAACACTCACTACATTTCTGCATTCTTAGCTAGTATTTGTTTCAATGCAATGTAAGAATAGACATTGCAAGTCTTCTCGCTTGCATTCTGGCCGTGATTGTAAGACATATCTCAAAAACATAAAGGTTGAATTTCAACTTCTGTTGCATTGACTATGTCAAATGCTAGTTTATTGATTTATTCCTTTCACGCCAGAAAAATGTAATAAAATATATGATTATTAAACAGTTTATGTCTTCCAGAATGAAGACCGTTTGTGTGCGTGGTGTTTTTGCATAAACAATGGTCAAATTTAGCATTTAATTTGTTTTTCTGTTTATAATGGCAAGCTGTGCGATGCCACTTGATTGTGACCAGATGCGATTTTACTTTCTCATCACCTGATTACTGACAACTCCAAGCGAGAAGAAGATCAGTCAACTTTAAGGTTGATGAAAGGATCCAAGCAGAAAACTAATGACACCGTAAAATCTATTGGAATTATACCAAAAAAATAATGAAATTTCTGTGCATGATCCAAAAATGAAATTTTATTATGAATTTAAAATAAATTGCAGCTTGAAGAGCCCAATTTATTTACAAATCTTTAGTGAAAAATTAGTGAAAAATTTAAGAAATTTTGCCTTATAAGAGTCACTAGTGAAATGAATTTGTTTGCCACAAGAAAGTGGAATGAATCACAATAAGAAAAAAGCGAAAAATATGAAATTTGTGCCACTACTTACACCACAGAATGTCCCAAGTAGATATCTTTAGTCAAGAAGTTGGAAAAGCTCAAACTTAAAAGCCCCACAAAAAAAAAGTTTTTTCTACAAACTAAGGAAAATGGCGGATGTGACGACATGATGTGGACTAACCAATGAAAAGTATCCCTCAACATAAAACTTAATTTTTTCCACTTTTGGCAATTGCGAGACGAGTTTGATGGTGCTCTAGTCCAAATATAACTCTAACTGTACCCTCAAATTGAAAGTCAATTGCGGGATGAAGTTTCAATCACAGTTTAATTGCAACATAAAACTATTAGACCTGAACACATGGAGGAATAAATCAAACCAAATAAGCACAATTCACTGTGCAAATCAGTTACAACTATGCTGTTACAAGACACAAAAAAATCAACAAAATGTCATTTAGCACGCTAAGAGAAAGAAAATTTATAACCAAAATGTCATTTAGCACGCTAAGAGAAAGAAAATTTAAAACCAAAATGTCATTGGTCTTTTTACTTCTATAAAAATAAAAAAATCCCCCCCAAAAAAAAGTATAATTTTTTATGCAAATTTAACTTGCATAAGAGTCATTTAGAGCTGGAACCATGCCCATTAGGTAAAAAGAAAAAAAAAATCAATCCCAAAGTGTAGCTACTTATTCATGTCAAAAAGAAACATGCTCAACTGCCCTCATACTTCGCAAAACTGTCAGCTGCCAATTTAGATTTACAATCCTCGCTTTTTAACATGTCACCACAATTTTTTATTTCGTACTTCCGAGGATGTCATTTGAAATGAAGCCTAAAACCAAGTCACGCCTCAGGGGAGGCTTTCCTGTCAATCAAATCATCAATATGCCAATTAACCCCTACAGTATATTAAATGTAAATAAATTAAGCTTGACTAAAACACTCAATAAACGTAAACCTATATTCAATTGAAGATTAACAAGATTATTTTTGTAAATTTTATTGGGGTTTAGTACTCATTTTGGTCTGTTCTCAAGTGACCTAAAACAGCATTTTCAAACTTTTCCTTATCAAGAAAAAAGTTGAAACTTCCAAACTTCCTAACTTCCAAATACGAGACTTCTCAGTTACAGTATTTACACTTAGAAGAAATTCTAAAGAATACTATTATTTTTAATATGAATTAATTAAAGAAGTTATTACACTTATTTTATGTAAAATCTACAGAGCGCTATCAACACTGCAACTAGTACAATTAATCCTATAGAATACATGTGCGATTTTAAGTGACCGAAACGTTCACTTACCACTAATTTGTAGGATCCGTCAGGCACTGGTTGGCCACCGAATTTCACGTTGATGTTGTACTCTCCCACGTCTTTGATGGTGTAGTAAATACTGAAAGTGCCGTCGCCGTTGTCCTCGATGTCAATATCCAAGTCGTGGCCGCTGTTGCTGCGAATTCGGCACGTCACTGCACCCTTATCAGCATTCTTTGCATTTACGGTGATGCAATATTCCTCCCCGACTGTTACTTGTTGTTGCATGCCTTCTGCAATATCGAGAAACAAAAATCATGTATCATCAAAATATATATTTTTTTTTTTAAATTAAAGATTTTTACCAGTTATTTTGCATTTATCAGCATGCCCCGTTTGATGTGCCTCCACGTTGAAAGGCGAAAAGGGAACTTCCTGACCTCCATATTTCACGTTGATTTTGTATTTGCCAATGTCGTCTGGAACGTAAGTTGCTTTAAACGTGCCGTCGCCATTATCTTGAACTTTAACTCTTCGTGGAAATGCATCGGGACCCTTGAAAAAATTTAAATGAGGAAATGAGCATTTTAAAACTTATATTTCCAGAAAAAGATCGTGACTTTTTGCTTACAGTGACAAAAACTTCGAGATCGCCAAACCCAGCTTCCTTCGTATCGATGATGAAATCAACAGGGACACTCGCAGGAACGCCCTTGTTGGTTACTCCTGGTCCATGCACTTTGACGTTTCGTGGCTCAACTGACGGTCTGACCTTCATCTGGAAAGGACTAAAAAAAAAATTATTTTTTTTTTTATGAAAATCGTGAAAATTTATATTTTAATAAAATTTTACCTTCCAGGAACATCTTTGTCATTCCAAGTCACTTTGACATTGCAGCGACTTCCCTCTGGCGGTGCAATGTAATTCACGTCGTAAGTCCCATCGCCGTTGTCCCTCACGTCTGGTTTTCTCGGAATTGGCCCTCTTTCGGTTCTGATGTCCACCCCTAGCGGCGCTTTCCCCGACTTGGTGGCATCAACTTTGAAATTTACGGGAACGTTCGAGCGGCAGTGAACGGGATCCACACCGGGCCCGTAAACATGCACCTTGGACGGATCCACCAACGAATCGACGCTCACTTTGAATGGACTGCCTGGTATGTGCTGATCTGCAAACTTGATTGCAATGTCGTAGTCGCCAGCCTCGGTCGGGATGTACTCGACAGTGCAGCTTCCATCTCTGTTATCTTTGCACGTCATTTTGGCTTCTGAGGGGCCTTCGATGGCCAACCCGAGTCCGCCAGTACCAGAGCCGCTTCAATAAAAAAAAAATATTCTTTCGTCTTATTTATATATTATTAACACACTCTATTCCCTGAATTTCACACTAAAAATTCCCTGAATGTACCACTCTTTAACTTTTCTCACTACTTAAGTCATTTTGTCACATATATATATAATAATAAAAAGTTATCAATTTTAACATTTTCAGGTTTTTGAATGTAGTGTGGAATTCAGTTTAAATAGTGTGAAAAATAGTGAGAAAAGTCAGTGGTAAATTCAAGTTTTTTAAATGTGAAAATCAGGGAAAATAGTGTGTAAATAAATAAGACCCAAAAAAATTAATACCGGGTTTCGACCGTAAATTGATTTGGTTGATCCGTGATTCCTCGTTCCAGTCCGGGACCAAACGCTTTGCATTTTCTCGGATCGCAACCTCTTCGCACGTTCACGCTGAACGGACTGCCGGGTACGGGGAGACCGTCGTAGGTGATGTCGATTATGTGTCGGCCTTCCTCGAACGGGGTGTAGCTTATGCGGTATGTACCGTCGTTCAGCGGCTGAACCACTGAATCGGTCTTCGCTCCTGACGGATTTGTGATTGTGCAAGCAACTCGTCCGTCGCTTCGTTTTGATATAGCTCGTGCGTCCACCAACATGTCGGTTGTCGAATCAAGAAAAACGCCTAGAAAAGAGACGGATTATTTTATTGCAGTACTTATTAAATTGCAGTTATTATTAAATGGAGATTTTGGTGAATCAAGTCTGTACTTTTTCTTCATGTTAATTAACATTTTTCAATCTAGAAGAGCTCCCAAACTTCCAATTACCGTAGATTATTAATGAATCTCGTTCACAACACTTGTTTTTCACTAAATAAATTGGATGCAGAAGAAATTTATTGGCATGTCAAGAACACGCCACACCAGCTTTTAATGCCAGATGTTGCTCTGCGAAATAAATATGACAACCTCCCATTGTCACTAGCGATGTTAAACATCCACATGTTTGTAATCAGCAATAACAATTGTAATACTCAAATAAAAAATTTGGAAACTCTACTTCATGAAATTTTGCGAAACGTCAATTTCACCCAAAGCCTTAAAAAAATGTAATTTTTTTTTTTTTGTCGTTTGAAACCGTCAATACTTGCCGGCATTTGCACTGCAGTGCGATGATCTTATTACATCCAAGACAAAAATCTAGTGTTAATAACAGCGTTATCAACACTAATTACCTCTACATCATAAAATTTTTAAATGTAAATATACAGATCTTTCCATAGAGCATGAGTAATATCGACAAACCCTCGTTACCATTCTATTACACTATTTTCATTATTTTTACCGTGTGGTTGAATGCCATTTCCAGACACTTTAACCTTGCTAACATCAATGGCAGAAGTCACAAACGCTTGAAACGGACTTCCAGGAATATGTTGATCGTTGAAAGTGATGTTGACCACATACGTTCCGCCTTCAGTTGGCAAATATGCCACGGAGCAGGTCCCATCTCCATTATCACGGCAATTGATGGCGGCTTCACACGGCCCTTCGACGGTGACTCCCAAACCGCCTTGGCCCGCCTCTCTGGTGTCGATAGTGAACTCTGCGGGCCGAAAGACGATCCCAGAAGACAATCCGGGACCAAAGGCGCGCACTTTGCCCAATTCGCCAGCAGCAGTCGAGATAAAGCGAAACGGGACTGGCGAAATCGGTTCCCCGCCAAATGCTATGGCGAGAAGGTATTCTCCGAGTTCGGTCGGGGTGAACGTAACCATGTAGCCTTCGTAAGTGGGTACGATATGAGCCTTTAATTTGCGTCCGGAGGGAGTGGTTATCGTGACGGCCACGTCGCCTTTACCCGCACCTTTGGTGATCACTCGGAATTGTTGCAGAGAGTGGACTGGTGCAGCTGTTGTCATTTTTTTTTTTTTTGATTTGGCAATAATAATCAAATGAGTTTTGTTTCTCCTTCATAATCATTTTTTCATGCATTTGGGACATGCCGAAAAGAATTCATCACTAGGAATAAAGGGAATCTCATCGAAAATGCAAAATGGTACGGTAGATTAAAAATGGTAACAATGGTATAGTCAGGAATAAATAATAATCAGAGGCGGATTTATTATACTGGAACTCGGCAAATTTTTTTTTCAAATTTTTCCCCATTTTTCGCGACCCCTATAAACCTGCTGCACTTGATGCGCAAATAAATAAATCCGTTTCTGATAATAGTAGAAAATTTTTCCATTCTATTTAGATCAGAATTTCAACATTAGTATAGGTGATAAATTATTAAAACATCGCAACTAAGTTCTTATTTAGGAGTCACTAATGTTCAAAACACTTGCAATTCAAACTGAAGTAGTCGTATTACTCATACTCGAAACGCTGTTAGTTGCAAACAAAATAAAGAATACTGTACATACTTGGTTCCAAGCCATCAACTTTCACTTTATTGATATCAACGTGCGGCTGAATAGCAACTTTGATTGGACTTTGTGGAATATCTTTACCAGCGAATCTCACGTTGACCTAAAATGAAAATGAAACGTTGTAATTTGTTAAAATCCAATCATTTTAGCAACCATTACTTTGTAGTTTCCTGGTGTGGGAGCAGTGTAATCTACAGTAAATGTGCCGTCTTCGTTGTCCTGCACTTGAACAGGTATATCTTGACCTTTATCGTTGATCAGGTTGATTTCGACGTCACCTTTAAAAGTGTAATGTACAATTTAAACCACATTTCATTTTTTTTTTTTTTTTGTTTCATCACTTCGTACCAGATCCAGCTTGTCGACAATCGATGTTAAAGTGAGTCGGCGTCTCGGACTTGACACCCTTTTCGACACCAGGGCCAAACACTTTCACCTTGGAAGGATTTGTAGGTTCAGTAACATAAACCTAAATTTTTTAAAAATAAATAAAATAAATAAAAATGTAATTGAAAAAAAAATTAAGTTAATTTACGCGAAATGGACTGTTTTTGATTGCAACACCACCAAATGCAGCTTGCACGGTGTGTTTCATGGGACGCATCGGTGTGTAAGAGCACTTAAAAGTGCCGTCTTTCAGATCCTGAACTTTCAAATCCACTGGATGATATTCGGAGTCCATGACTTGAAGATCCAAGGGAGCGTGGCCACCAGCGCGACGTGTATCGACGGTAAAGTCTGCGGGTTTTCCGACGGATATTCCGCTTTTCTCCAAGCCAGGTCCGTAGGCCTCGACCTTATCGGGAAAATAATCAGTTTTCGGTAAAATTTGAGCCATGAAAGGTGATTGTGGGATATCTTCGTTGTTGCATAGAATATGGACGGCGTATTCGCCTGGGGCAGTGGGAAAATATGATACGTCAGCTGTACCGTCTCCGTTATCATGGCAGTCGATTTTTGTCTGAGAAGGGCCTTCGATTGAAAAGCCTAAATTTTCCAAAAAAAATAATAAAAAAATAAAATGTATTTTCAAATCGCTAAATGTAAATTTTTCAATTATTTTCATTACCAAGAGCACCAGTTTCGCCATTGGTCTCAACAGTAAAAACTGCTGGATATCCAACAACTCCACCCAGGAGACCGGGGCCGTAAGCTCGGATGCGCGACTCTTTGTAAGGCCCTACGTTCACTTCGTAAGGGCTTTTCAGAATTTCTTGTCCGCCGAAAGTAATTATGACGAGGTATCGACCTTCTTTCGCCGGATGATATTTGTATTCGTATGTTGTTGCATCCGACTTGTACATTTCAACCCTTTCTGGCAATCCGCCTTCATCAACGAACATTTTATCGATCATTAATTACGGTAATTTAATTTATTTGTTACGTCTGTTTACCAGGTCCCACGACTTTCACTTCCAAATTGCCTTCGCCGGCGCCTTCGGTAAACACACGGAAATCAGCAACATCACGAACACGTACGCCAGAAGGCTGAAGTCCTCGTCCTGAAGCACGAACTTTTTTTGGATCGCAAACTAAAATGGACAAGACATAAAATCTTTGTAAAAATTTTGAGATTTTTTAAAAATAATAGAGAGTTAGCAAAAACTTGGCTTTGAATTACCAAGTTACAAAGTTGCCAATTTTCTAGTAAACTTGGTAACTTCCAAAAAAAAGTTGGCAAAATTTTCTATACCAACTATAAAACAAACTGGTATCAGTTGGTAAGAAAAGCTTTGTATACCGTACCAACTTTATTTGCGCGTGTGCAGTACACATGCTTCCTGATTGTTTGTTTGGCGAAGCCGCCATTTTCTGTCGCTTTGTTTTTCATTCTCTGATTGACGCGGAAATTGCGTCGTGTTGTCCGATTTGTGGTTCAGTTACCATCAAAATTCCAATAATAAACACCATTTTTATTTAACAATTATATGAACTATAACATTTATCTTTTTTAAACATCTCAGTCAGAAGTATTTCTGACTTGATAAGTTTAAAAGTTTGCGAACTGTTCCACAAATTTTAAAGTACCGTACCAAGCTACAAACTTACAAATAAACGAAGTTTTTGGTTCGTCTGTTTGTAACTTGGTACCAAGTTTTCAGCTAACTCCCTAATTTTAACATTTGTTGCCACATTTTTTTTCTCATGACTATACCTCGGACTTACTTGGACTCTTTTCTTCTACAGTAAGCATTTTAAATGATAAAATAGGCTTACTTTTGTTTTTTTAAAACACAACTTTCATTTATAATTACTGATTTAAAAATTGAATTGTACCTGGAGCAACTCTGACGCCAAATGGCGAATTCGGAATGGGTTGTCCAGCGAAAAAGATGTTGACAGAATGCAATCCCATTTGTGGCGCCACGTACTCGCAGCGCCACATATCTGGTGTTAGTTGACGCACTTTTGTAGGAACGGTGTTCTTATGACCCTGAGGATCCAAAATTATAACTTCGACAGCTCCAAGTCCCGCATCTAATTTATTTTTTAAATTTTCAATTAAATTTTTAATCAACTAATTTTTTTTTTTTACCCAATAATTGTATATACCTTTCGTATGTATATCAAAATAGGTTGGTCGGCTCATGGTGACTCCAGTTGGTTCCAACCCAGGCCCAGATGCAGTGACTTTGCCGGGATCTCCCGCATGTCCTTCAACGGTGACGAGATATGGGCTCTTCGGGATTTCCTTGTTCGCAAATCTGACTGTCACCTTGTGCGGACCCTCCATTTGCGGTTTGTAAGTAACGGAGTAAGTCAAATTTCTATCGTTGTTAAACTTAACATCAACCTACGAAGAAATTATTTTAAGAAAAAAGGTTTTTAAGTTGAGGAAATTGTAATTACGAAAGATAATCTATGTCATTACGAATTACCCAATTCATTTCAAGCTGTAACAACGTTTTTGTACAATGAATAATTACAGTAATTACAGGTTTTTTTTTTTTGGTTTTTTTTTTTTTTGTATTGTGACTTAAAACTCATTTTTAAGTCAAAATACTTCAGAATACACTTTAAAAATACGGTACCCCAAAAAAGAAAATTTTCTAACCGTTTCGTTTTGTCCTCGCGGATTTTCAACATAAACTTCAACATTCCCTTTGCCAGCACTGAACGTTTCGACAATGAAATTGGCAGGAGCACCGACAACAACACCTAAAATATTAAATGTTAATATTAATTATTATTATTAATATTAAACATAAACCAAAACCCGGCACTAAAACAAAAACAAAAACAAAAATACCTGTGGGTTCGATACCAGGTCCGTAGGCTCTAACACGGTTCGGATTTGTGCGTGGACGTAGAGGAGCACCAGGTTTGAGCTTTGCGTTGGGATATTGAGATAGATAAGTCATCATAGACATCTCATCCACTTTGGGATCAATCATTTCTTCTGGCTTGATGAGCTGCAAGTCAAGAAACCTCATATTAGCATCCTTTTATCGATCCAAAAGTCACGCCAAGCGTTGTGGTTGATAGATGCCACTCAAATTGTGGTAAGTTAAAGGGTTAACACACTTTAGAAATAAGAATTTTCTATTTCTATTATAT
The DNA here is from genome assembly GCA_034695745.1 of Geophilus truncorum. Classification (NCBI taxonomy): domain Eukaryota; kingdom Metazoa; phylum Arthropoda; class Chilopoda; order Geophilomorpha; family Geophilidae; genus Geophilus; species Geophilus truncorum. Next base: position 5,827 of record JAQFZP010000298.1, on the reverse strand, counting down.
TATTTTTAAAAAGTTTATTTTATCATCAAAAAGTAAAAAAAAAAAAAAAATTGTGGCCACCCAGACATGGTAAATCAAATTCTTAAAATAATTCAAGTCTTAACTTGAAAACAAGTCGTCCTTGAACTCACTTCTCGAGTCTACAACGCTACATAATAAATAAAGAAAGAAAAGAAAGTGGAAAACCATTTTCAATTGCATAATTAAATTAAATGTGATTTGAAACTTGGCATTTAGATTTCAAGCGTGGAAGATCGCAGTAAACAAGCAATCAGTCGAATTGTTCTTGGCTCTTTCACATCAATCAATTTCCCACTTCGTTAGTCCACACAGATAAACGACAGTACATAAAAACTACATTAACCTTAGCGAATGTCAATGTACGCATTTGTATTTTAACTTTTCGACAAACTACAACTTTCTCATCCTTTTAATCATTGCTATTTATTTCTCAGTCGTTAAGTCTTATGTCCAACATTCAGATGAGCATGTTTTTAATTGCATACTTTAACGCCAGCTGCCACCAGCACACTTAGGTTGGTGATAATAGATTATGCTCACAAGAAAACTATGCCATTTCATGACCCCAGTCACTTTTTTTTTTTTTTTCTTTCCTAAAGTTTTTCTGTAGTAGTAGTAATTTTTGAAAGGAAGCAAGAAGACATTTAGAGGATTGGAAGTTTGGAAGCACTCATTGACGAGGAAAAAAATTGACATCCTTAATTACGAATTCATTCACTTTTTTTTTAAGTGACACAAATTTAAAAAATTTACGACTTTTTTTTTTAAGATTTTACTCGTTAGGCCTCTAAGATAAGCAAATGCCGAAAAGCAATATACGATTGTTTTAATTGCACATAACTGTGAAGTTGAAGTAGTTTAGTTAGTAATTCTGACAGTCAACGGATCTCTCAATAACCTTAAGATATCAAACATAACTTGGAGTTTTTTATGACCAACAATAATTTTACTTTATCACTTCTTCTAGGATACACTTTATTATGAAGTTAACTGCCCACAAACTTTTCATTCCGGTTGCAGTCGATTAAAGCGCAGCAACTCGAACGATTCAATAATTGCTTCTTGCATAACCACTTTTTCAAAATGCCAAGCCATACATTTACACTTGCTTATCGTCGCTTTCATTCACTTTGTTCAATCACTTTAAAAAGATTTATCATGTAAAAATGCACCTTTCAATTTCCATATCTGAATTCTTCGTGATAAAAAGCTATTGCAATAAATTGATATGCAAATTTCATTTTACGAAAATTTTCAATTCACCGCCTTCGCTTCCATATTAAAGACTAACCTGTGGAATGCCCAGCCAATTGTCAGCCAAATCCATCGCTTCCTGGGTATTAGCGCGACCGTTGTTCGGATCCCACTCCAACCAATCGGGACACAGACCTGGGGAATTGCATTTGTTTAATTAGTGCACACGAAATGATTAATTAATTCGTTTATTCGGTCGTCACCTGGTGCAACTGCATCGACCAAAGCACCAACAGCTTTTCCGTCGTTCCAGTCCTTGGTGAAGTTGGTGATGGGAAGATCTGGGATTTTACTCTGAATCCAGCCCAATAATCTCTGTTTCGGAGTCGGACCTGCCTTGTCGCCATATTGGAACTCGTCTTCACCTTCCCAGACAGGCACAGAGATGGAATAATGAAGAATAAGCGTCCAAATTAAACCCAAAATTAATTTGAGTTTGCAGTCAGCAATATCTGAACTATCTGCAAAAGACAAAGAGTTTGATTAAAAATTACTGTACGACCAACAAATTTAAACCCGTGGAAATCCACGGACTTTGAATTGTTATTTTTGTTAGATTTTTCGTGATGGAATTTTTTTTCATCTAAGAAATTGTAATTTTTTCCTTGAACCTTATATTCTTTTCAATCACTTTCATTACTTTCTTCACTCCTACTTTCCATATTTTCTATGATTAAAATTCTAAGATTAAAATTTGCAACTAATTCAACCTAAAATCAAAAGCAACTTTACGAGTTACTTGCAAAATTGCAACAATTGCACTTCTCTGTTCATTTTGGCAGACTTTCTACAAAGATTTCCGAAATTGCCAGTTAAAAGTTTTAAAACTTTACAAAACAGAAGTTTAACCGACTCATTTGAATAATGCTGTTGGGATATATGGGAACGGGTCAATGGCCCATTGATGATCGCAGTTCAACAACATTATTCATGACAATGCAACTTGAGTAATAATAGTAATAGTTGTTCACGTAAATTGAGTAGTTAGACCAATTACTACATTTTATACAGAACATGGGAAAATTTCTATATCAGTCAATTCTGTTTATCTTTATCCGGAGCAGCAAATATTTGCTCATTTTAAGCACAATTAGAATGTGTAACCTTCACTCAACTTGAAAGCATCTTTTAATCCTGAGGAGAAAAATGAAGTAGGAAAAAAAGTCAATAGAGGGAAACCTGCCAAATACTATAAAAGTACCTAAAAAATAGAAATATAAAAGAAAGAGTAGCATAATGCAGTGCAGTGAAACATACTGCAGCTATTTTTTGTTTTTTTGTTGGTATTTGTTGACTTCATGTCTAATTATGGTGATAAGGCTTATCATTTCCTAAGTGTAATTTAACATTTATTAATCATCGATTATTTTTACTTTTTGCAGAATTTTTTCCATGAATTGAGCTTGAGGAAAGTTCAATTGACGTAATCATCAAATTGCAACCATTTATGGTCATGACATACTGACACAAACATCAGTGAATGCTCCATAATTTATTCAATTTTTTTTTTCTTTTCGATTTTTAGGGTGAGATTTTACTGCAGAAGTTACATAGACCTATTTACGCACTTGGACAATTTTTTGTCATTGTTTTAGCTGTGCAAAAATGCTATTTCCAAATTTAATGAGTGCAATGTTAAATGATTCGTGTTGTCCCTCATACATAATAAAAATGCAGACATTAAATACAATGCAATTGTATATAAACATTGTTAAATTATGCACATATAATATGGAATAAAAAATTAGCCCATTTTGTGTTAAAAATGCATTTACGGTATTCGCATTATTCCATCATTCAACAGCAATTAATCTTTGAGAACCCAATTTTTAACTTATACTAAATTATTTTATTGCATCTATTATTTACTATTCTATAATGATGATGTACAACTCAGAATATTTATTCCCTGTAGCCAAGCCTCTTTACATAAGAAAAAAAAAATAAAACAAGTTCAATATGTAGAATAAAATTGGCCTTTTCTAACTGAACCATAATTCCTGCGCCGAGACACGACATAAACAAGTCTGCTATGTTCCTTTCCCCCTGAGCTAATTCAGCTGCATAAATATCAGCAGTACTCTGGACTCCTTCTTCAACAACTCAGCACATTATAATGTAATCATGAAAAATTACATGATAAATTCTGTTTAATCCGAGTTATCACATCAAACGGTTATTACACTCCGATACCCAGTCCTGGTATACTGATTTCACACAAAAAATTATCTATGCATGCCTGAACTTTTTTTTATTTTTACATTTTTTTACCAAAAAAAAAAAAAGGTTTTAAAAATATTTAAGTATATTGGATTGCAAAACAAATGATTCATTGTGGTGTGAGTAAATTACACAGAAATGATTTCAATTTTCAAACCATCAAAACAAGTTTCAGGGCACAGTTCCATATAAGGACTTGGATCTTAAATTTTTGTTTATCGTCGAATGACGTCAAAAACGAAAATTAAAGCCGAGGAAAACTTTTTTTCCTTATATTTTTTAAATATTTTTTTCCCCTTCTTATTTCTCTTGATTTTCTTTCTCTTATCATCGGAACTCAAGTGCCACTTTAAAACGTGGAGTTTGTGGAGACATTTTCAATCTTTGGTACGCTCGACTAATGAAAAAAGCAGTCTGGAATGTCTCCTTGACCTTTAGTAAAAACACGTCACATTTTATAATTTGCTTGGAAATGTATTACTTTGACGTTGTGACGTCACAAAACTGGACGTTATACTTAACAATGACAGTTAGTTCATTGTTGTTGTTGCTATATTGATAATGTCCTTCACTTAAAATTAGTTTATGTTTATTCTTTTTCACAATGAAATTAACATAAGAATCTAATTAAATGAAATTAAAAGCTCAAATTACGACATTTCCTAAACAAGTCCCCACCCACGAAACCGCCATTTCATTTCACCTTAAATTCCCTTGTTATTTTTTCCATTTCCTTTCAACCCAAACTCTTTGATTTCCTGTGATCTTCACTTTCTAAATTCCACCATTTCCTTCTTCTCTCATGCCACTTCCGGTTTGCATGTTTGTCCACATTTTTTTTTCACCTTATCGCACTTTTTAACGTTTCAAATTTTAACTTTTAAGTATCACACTAAATATCACATACAAAATTAATAAGTACTTTTTACTTTATGCATTTTTATTTATTCAGACTTAGCGTTGGAAAAATTCATTTAATCTGCAGATCTCGAACATCTGTGTTGCAAACCACAAAATATCACACAATTACATCAATAAAAATATAATACTGTATAAAGGGGCAATGACTTATTTTCAATACTTGGCAACTTTAACTTTAATTTTACATAATTAAAAATTACATCTCAACTTTTTTTTTAAGATCTAAAAGCAAAATGTTGTCCTATTTGAAGCTAATTAAGATGATTGTCACGTTCTAATCTCAATTAGATTGCCGTGCTAACCTAACCTACTCTACATTCTGACTTTAGGCCTAATTTTTGCATTTTAAGTGCTCAAAAAAGTCTCGAAATGAACGAAATACAATCAAGTAATTTGAGTTTTCACAAGTTTTATGTGTTTTTATCACCGAAATCTACAATTATTGAATTAAATTTCATGACGTAATGGATATACACACCTTACTTCGAATAATGTAATTCGAGGTTAAAAGATGGCGCCACTTTCTTAACGTTTTAAGACACTTTAATACTATGCAAATATTATTTAAAAAGAATTGATTGCAATTTGTTCTAATGAATTTTAATGATCTTTGTATATGGTTTTATGCTTCTTTTTCACTTAAGCACAAAACAATTGATTTTTATGGTCACAAAACAATGTAAACACACAATAACGTTTGATTAAACTGGAATTTTACGATTCTAGGGGTGTGCCACTTATGCCCTGCCTGTCCTGTCCTCTTTCTAGAAACTATCACTTTGTTTTATACCATATGTGGAAATTGAGGATAAAATCAATTTAAAAAAAAAACAGGTTAAAAGTCACAACTCATGCAATTTACAGGCACATGTTTGAAAATTTAATAAAATAGGAAGAAATAAAAATGTAAATAAAAAAACTGAAAAACACCGGAAACCCATTTTGCTAAACTGAAAATATACGTTAAAAACGATAAAGTCAAAAGGGCATCACTCCCTAAATCCTCCCAACCTCATTATAGCACAAAAAATGAGTGTAAAATGCAATGCAAACAATTTATTACACCGAGGCTATCCACTTACCTATGTTTACTATTCGTATCCCCTCGTCCTCCTCGAGGAATTTAAGTGCTACCGAAACATTCTCCAACTTCTGAGAGCGAAACGTGGGTCGCTTGTTATGTTTTGGTAGCCGCTTACCGCTCAGAACTTCGACCAAACCGATTAATCGCAGCCCGTCGGATAAATCCGTCTCCAAATTGCCGATGTGTTTGTTCACCGTTTTCAGGTGCTCGTTCGCCCACCGAGTGAACGTATTCTGTTGAATTCGCTTCCACTGGGCGTCTTCGGCCAGTTCTCGCTCGGTGGCCACCATTTCTCCTTCTTCCTCGTCCGGCTCCGGCTCCGCAGTG
>JAQFZP010000297.1:17500-41931 GCA_034695745.1 Geophilus truncorum | reverse complement strand
ACCGACGAATGCCCAGCTCCGAAGAGAAGGGACCAGAGCTCTGTTAGTACCACATTCATGGACCAGGGGGCACCTCGGGGAGGTAGAGTTGGCTGTTTTAGCCCCCCAGTTTTTTTGCAATCATCAACAGTGACAATTACAAAAAAACACCCTTACACCTAAATATCGAGTCAAATCATCGACAGTTAGATTATGTGAGAAAAATATACAGAATAGATTTGTTTTTCTTATAGAAGTAAAAGCGGATATACAGAAACTAAGCACAAATAAAGCGTTATCCACTGAACGGATCTTCACGGCCGTAAATTACATACAGCAAACGTTCACTGATGATTTTCTGAGACGAATACTGAAGCAATTTAATCACAAATATAAAAGTCTCCACTCGAATTTTACGTGAATTCGGTGACCCTAAAATTCAAAAATTACATTTTACCTTGCAAACAACTAAATTCGAGACTCGACAACTCAGCTGGTAAAATGTAAATTTCATGCGGATGAAGTCGAGCTGGTGTTATTGCTAAATGCCGGCAGAGGCCGTTGACGTAAATTGACAGCGCAGAGTCCATTTCTAGAGTCCACTGCTTGGGTAAATGCTGAGCTGCAGTCGTGTCCACGCACGAGCATCTTTCGAAGTGTAAATCGTAACCGCAAGCGAGAAAACTCAACCAGATCGATCGAATATCTTGCTGTGCCCGGTCGCACACGAATTATGCCAATCCGTCTAAAGTGAGAAATTTTTTTTCGCTGTCCACTGTTTGGTCTTCCGTTCTTTCTATCTCAGAATCTGAATCTTTCGTTGTTTTTCACATTTGGTCAAACTCAACTGGTGGTGACTTTTTTCACCGGAAACACTAATAAAAAAAAAGTTCAATATAATAAATAAATTTCTAAATTGTTAATTTCATAATTTTTTTAAAATTACTTATAATCCTCTTTTTCATGAATGGCTGCCTTTAATTTCGATTTCTTCATCTGTAGAATTTTCTGTTATTTCGAACTAATGACGTCATCGTGATTAAATTTGTAATTCAAAAACTTCTAAAACTCATTCAACGTACTCCTCTTTGTCTTTCAATTTACTCAGTCCGTACTGACGTCACTTGCTCGGATCCTTTAGAGTTGTTTAAAAACGTCAACAGCAAATTGCCTGCAAAATAAAATCTAAAATTAATAAAAATTCGTTTAAAATATTTAAAAACTCAACAAACCTTGCGATTGATTCATAATCTGGTCTTTGCTGAGACAAATATATTCAGATATGTGTTTTGTTTACATAAAACTCAACCTTTGCTCTCTCAAAGAAGCAACTGTGGTAGATTTCCGTTAATGCCGTCAACGTCGCGTCGCTTAAATTGGTGCTGTCCACGTCGAATAACACCTGGAAAAATTAAAATTTAATTTAATTTTTGTTTCAAGAAATAGAAAAAGTATTTTACTTTAGATTAAAGATACATTTCGAGTGCAAGACGTCGTCGGGGTTTGATGTAAACTTTTATTTACGGTTTAGATTAAAACCAAGTGTTCTGCAAGATCGTTTGTCATTTCTTTAACATTTCTTCACTTCCAACCAGGGTTTACTCTGTGTTAGAATCTTATGCACTGCATCCAACTATTAAAAAATAAAAAAAAAATAACATTATATTCGCTGAAATTTATTTTTTTAAATGTATACGCTAATTTCAAATCTCTCCTGGTGCTAAAATCTAGTACTAAATCATAATTTTTATCAAATACTGTACTCATACATCTTTCAAATAAAAATAAATAAATAAAAAGGGGGGGCGGATTTAGGTAGTGTGGGGCCCTAAGCACAAAATATTTTTGGGCCCCCTCTCACAAAAAAAAAAGTTAAAATTACTTACAAAGTTAAAAATATATTTTATATTTCCGATTTAAATACATTCATTCACATCAAAAATATCAAAAGTCTCGTAATTTTTCCAAAAAAATCGACATCCTTCCATGGGAAATTATGAGATATTTTTTTTGCGGGGCCCTAAATGGGTCGGGGCCCTAAGCTATAGCTTAGTGTGCTTATACGTAAATCCGCCCCTGACAGGAGATTGCGTAAATCAACATTAAAAAAAAAAAAAAATCCACTTACTTTAGCTCTCGACCTTCGTTTTCGAATAAAAAATAATTTAAAAGAAAAAAATAATAAAATAAAACAGTTTCGATTTCCTTCTATCTTTATTTTTCTTACGAAAACTAATTGTTTTACCTTTAAAACCTGTTTTAGTTTACTTTTCCGCTCTGAAATACTATTTTTGTACGAAAAAATCAGAGTGCAGCTTCTTTAGCTCTTAACGGCATCGGTTCCGCATCCAATTCCAAACTAGTTGTTGGCTTGTCGGGAATCCAGCGACATCTAGTGACAGATTGTTTAAAAACTAATATTTTTGTAACCATTGGTTATTTAATTTATTATTTTAGCAATTTCAGCAAACATTATGTAAAATGTTTACTGTAACTACCGAAAATGATGATAGGAAACAGGAATCTTAACAATACGATGTTGTGCAAATTATTTTAAACGATGCTGGATCCAACGGATCTCAATCGGATCCAAAAAATTTCAAACGTTTTCTCTCCGCATTTACATTTATCAATTTAAAACAAAATTTACCTGAAATCTTATCCTGCTTGTAGTCTAACTATTAAACAATCCCAATTAATCGTTTCAGACTTTCAGGTGTAAATTTACTTCTTTTCTCGAAGAAAATTCGGGACGAAAACCTCGAAGTTCGCGGTCAAGATTTCTCAAATAACGCCTTCTAGTGATAGAAATTTGTATTAAAATACAATTTTAGTAAACAAAATATTCCTAAAAAAAACATTACCATATAAATCCAGCACAATAAATTCATTTAAATTGTTTTACAATATTTTTTAATTTTGTATTTTACATTTTTCGCTTTTACAGCGAAAAAAATAAAAAATAAAGAAAAATAATTTCCACATTGAGATAAACTATTTTTATTATAAAATAATTTTTCTAGTGCTAATAAGAAATGTTTGAGATAAGTGCCGTTACTTGACATCCCCCAGAAAAAAAATATAAATTTACGTCTTTCTTAGATTAGAAATGATTAGATTTAGAACATAATTAGAAAACCGATCCGTCGTTTCACCTAATGTTATTTCTTTCATTTCCGTTTGTAATTTAAGAAATTAACTTAAAAAAAAGCATAATTATCATAATTATTTGACGGAAAATTAGCAAAAGGTGAAAACAATAAAAAAAAAAATTTCTATTTCAAAAAAAAAAAACTGTGAATTAATTTTATACAAATCAAACAGTTTTTGTTTTTGTTTTTAAGTGACAAAATGGAAGTAAATCGTCGTTTTCGTTAATCTAACTCTTCCGTTTCCATGGAAATAGTCGGCGACTGAGCAGAATTTGTTGACATTCCTTCGGTTTCGTCGTCGCTGTCGCGATTACCAAGAAATGTTTGGAGCAAATCACCTAAAAAAATAAACGCGGTGTAAATAAATAAAATTTTGAAATTTTTGTCAGAAATGAAAAAAAAACAAAAAAAAACAAAAAAAAAAAACTGTGTTTTGTTTACTTTTTTATACTTTTCTAAGTTAAAACACATTTTAAAATCAGAATTAGAATTATTTCAACGCAAAATTTGGCAAAAATTAAAAAAAAAAAATCAAAAAAAAAAAAAAAAAATCAGATTTCCGCCTACAATCACAACTTAAACACAATTTCACTTATAACTAAACAAATTTGACGAAATTCACATCAATTTACCTAAAAATGTACTTTTTGTGACAAAATTAGAAATTTTTCCGACTTGTAATCCTTTACATTAAATGGCCGAATTCACTGTTTTCCCCCAAAATATATTTCGGATTTTCCGATTAAAAGTGATAAATTATCACCAAAGAAAATCGACTAAAAGTCATTTATTCCCGTTTATTTCAAAAACAAATAACAAAATGGCAAATTTGGGACCGGATTCAACCAATTTCCGACTACATTTCGGCAATAAAACGATGAAATGCACTTAAGCTCGTACTTAAAACTCCCGCTGATTTTTTCTTCGCAGGTGGTAAACCGAAAAACAGATGTCCAATCCGTTCCAAATACTAAAAATATCAATTAATTAACGTCAAAATCGCATTGTAACGAGTCAAACTCGCCTCATTGTAAGTTGGATCCCGACTCAGAGTTGGTTGGTACTGTCGACACAAAATTGAAAACATGTCACGTGACTTTCCACTGAAAAGATTTTAAAAAATGTATAAAAATTTCAAAATTTTCGAGTCTCTGTAATGTAATTTACCATTCGACTACGCGAAGGAGAAACCATAAGAAGTTCAGAAGTGGAAACAAATATGGCGGCCCCGTGTCTATATATGGATGTTTTTTCGTGTAACTAGCAAAAACTAACGTTGCTGTTGTTTTATTTCTAAGGCACAAAAACCTAAAAAATAAAAAATAAAAATGAAGTAAAAAGTGGAATTTGTGAGAAATGAAAATCTAGATGCCAAAAAACACGGAAAATAAAATTAAAATGTAAGAATTTAAAAAATAATTCATAATGCAGTCGAACCTCGATATAACGTGTACCGTTATAACGAATTTATAACGAGTTCCACCTTGAAATTCGTTATATCGAGGTTTGACTGTATAAATAAAAATAAATAAAAATGAAAATTATTTACTGGAAAACAGCTTGGGCTATAAAAAGATCGACTTCATTCGAATAACCCTTTTTCGTCTGATAATCGACCAACATTTCCGCACATCCTTCGGCATCGGTAGAATGTAAAAAGTGATATCTCGCCAAAGCGTAATTCTTCTCTTTCCACAGTACAATCGCGATAGACTGATGTAATTTCGGATGTCCACTCGTGAATTCGGGTGACAGTTTGTTCGACCATTTCAGTGCTGAGTGAATAAAGTTTGACCGTTCTGGCGAATCTGGACTCATCAATTTATACAGACGGGAAAGTTTTTCTACATAAAAAAAAATTGCAATAATAATAATTCTACACATTTTCCATGTTTTTAAGACTTAATTTTTGTTTTTAATCGATTTTTGTTATGAAATTTCAAATAAATTTCCTAAAACTAAAATCGATTAAAAATTTCAATTCCAATTCTTTTTACCAATAATTTCTTCATTCGGAACTGTGTTGGACTTGATTAAAATATCAACTAACAAAGCTGCAACATCAGCTCCACTTTCTTTCTGCAATTTTACAAAAAAAAATAAAAAAACAAAAAATATAAAAATTCAAAATTCCTCTCAACTCACGTGATTTTCACACAAAAGTCGCATCGAGCCGTCGTGTAGCGTATCCATCAATTCAGCATAACACTCCGGAATGGCACTACCTCTAAAAAAAACAGGAAAAATAGCAAATGTTTACAAGCAATATTGACAAATAAATCACACGAAACCAAAGTGAATTTTTAATCTCGTTTTTTCCTTTTCAACCATTAAGTCACATGACCAAAGTGAATATGAAAATACCTGAAGTAGAGCATTCTGTAAAGTTGGTGAGCTTCATATAAATTGCCAGTTTCGATGCAGTTCTTTAGTTTTTTCATTACGCCATTTAGGCGAGGATGTCCGTTCGCCGCCATGATGGAACTGGTTGAACGAAATCTGGGGCGAAATCGTGAATTTGACATTCTCAAAACTAGGGAAAATATTTTATTGAAATGGATGTCGCATGCTTTCAATAATTTTTCATTCCCGCACAATTTAGCACAAATTTTACCGCAAAAATTAACCCATCTGAGATGCCGGTGTTTAGTTCACCGTTTTTCGAACCGAACGGTGAATTGCTTGTTGTTGTTATTGCATTTCGGGTTTTCCAGCTACCCAGATCTAAAACGTGTGAATAAATTATTTGAAGGGAAAAATTGACACCACAGATGAATTTTTATTCAATAGCGATATAAATCGTTACAATAAACAAAAAATGAATTTAACTTTAATTTTTTTTTTTTTGTGAAAATATTAAATGAGAAATTAGGCACTAAAAAATAAAAATTAACGAAAAATCAAAAACTGATGCACTAAATCCAACAGCAAACAGCAGCTTCAAAATTACTCTAAGATGTCACTAAAAATAAAAAGAAAAAAAGAAAAAATCAAAAAATAGAAATCATAAAAGTAAAAGTAATTAAAATTAAGTTTCGAGAACCATCATTAGATTTTAATTCCCTAGTGTTGAAATTTGGAAGTTTAAATCAAAAACAAACACCAGCAATATTGAAATCGCATTTTAAAATTCCAAATTTTCCCACTAGGGGGATGAAGAGCGCATCAAAACATAAATGAAATAAAAACAACTATAAATCAAATTAATCGGTATCAACATCCATATCGACACTCTGTAAATTAGAATCGGAGTGAGGAAAAGCGGACCTCTTAGATGTAGGTGGCAACGCGGGTCCCTCGACGACTAATTCTCTTTTCCGAGTTTCTTCCGACGGTTCGCTGTCGTAGCCCTTTTCTTCCTCGTCGTAATCTCTCGTTATCTTCGTGTCTTTACTCGCAATTTTCTCCGGCGGCTCAGTCGAGTATCTCCCTTCCTTTTCGCGATGTTTCCGCTTCCGGTCGCGATCTTTCTCCCGTTCGCGACTCCGTTCACGTTTTTTCTCCTTTTTGTATCTAAAAAACAAAAATAAAAGAAATGATAACTTAAAAATTCTGATTGTACTCATTCCAGTCAACTTGTGAATGGCAATTACATCATGTAAACGAATAACACTATTCACAAGTAAACTGGAAATAGAAAAAACTAATAATACTTCGCCGTATTTTTATGTAAAATTCGATGTAAAAACGCGTAAAAATTTCGTTTCGAGTGAAAAGAAATCACAAAATGAATGGGAAAAAAATTTATTTATTAATTCAAGGTACAAAAAAGTTTGGCAAATAAACTTAATCCAATACAGAAAAAAAAAAAAAAAAAAATCAAATTTAAAAAAAATAATCAGAGAGATCCATTGAGATTTCTTTCACCGAAATGAAATCAAACGTTCGCTTACTTTGAGTAATGTCGCGGCGAGCGCGAGCGCGTTCGGCTGCGACTCGCGCGCCGCTTGGGCGTGCGAGACCGCGACCTTCGTCGACTGCTCGAGCGCGATCGGTTTTTTCGTGCGGGCGGCGAGCGCGACTTGCGCCGTCCGACGGGCGACCTCGACGGCTTGCGACGGCTCGGCGACCGCGGCGACTTGCGGCGGCTGGGCGAGTGAGACATCTTGCGGCGACTCGGCGACCGACTCGACTTGCGACGATTCGGCGAACGACTTGTCTTTCGGCGGCTCGGCGAGCGAGATAATTTCCGGCGGCTGGGCGAGCTGGACACCTTGCGGCGAATCGGGGAACGAGACACCTTGCGGCGAGTCGGGGAACGAGACGACTTGCGCCGGCTCGGGGATCGGGACGGCTTGCGGCGGTAGGGCGACGACATCCGGCTGCTTTTTGAGGGTCTCGGCGGCGTGCGCGACTTGCGGCGCACGGGGCTGCGGCGGTAGGCGGGAGATCGCGACTTGCGCCGGCTGCGGGAGCGTGATCTGCGCCGGCGTGGCGATCGGGAAGATTTGCGGCGCGAGCGTGAGCGGGAGCGGGATTTCTTCCGGGGTGGTGGTGTCTTTGATTTGCGGCGGGAGGTCGATGGGGATCGGGAACTCGCTTTTTTCTTCGGCGCTGGTGGTGGTGGTGGTGGTGGTGGTGGTGTTGGTGTTGGCGGAGACTCCATTCTGATAAAAGATACAAGAATTTCTTTTTTTAAATTACGTCACAAGCCCTGTTTGTCTGGATTCTATTTTTCAGCAAAAAACGATCCTAGAGTTTTTAGTTTTTCTTAGAATTCCATCATTTTTAAGCCTGTTATATTTAAATTCACCTTTTTTTTAAGGTGAATTCCTATCTAAAACTAGAGGATTTCGACCAAGGGGTCGGACAAACGCAAAGACTTTTGATATTTTTTTTAAAGACATACAAAGATTATAGAGATTTTTCGAGATTTTAAAACTATTTTTGGAGCATTTTTGAACTACAGATTTTTGACCTGTCAACAAGATTTCCCAGCTTTTTGTCCGACCCCTTGATCCCGACTTAATTCAACTTCCTACTTGATCAAATCCAAATCCACGTTCGCCGGATCAATTTCCTCAACCTTGATTGGCTGCGGAGGTGGTGACGTCACAGCTTCGTCACCCAACAACACTTGCGCTTTCATCCCTTCCAAATCCTCCTCTTTGATCTCGATCGACTCCTTTTTCTCCTTCTCCTTCTTCTTCTCGTCACGCCCCCTGGTGGCCGACGACGAACTTTTCGTGCTTTTCGAGGTTTTGGGCGACTTCGATCGCGACCGGCTGCGTTTCTTGTGCTTCGCCTGTTCCTTAGACCTCGACCGGCGTCTCGGCGAGCGGGATTTCGATCTTTTCGGCGACCGAGACGATTTCCGACCCCGGGACCGCGACCGGCGATGAGCGGAGCGTTTGGGCGAGCGGGATCTCGATCGGCGGTGGGACCGGGACCTCGACGTCGATCGGCGATGGGACCGGGAACGGGACCGCGAGACCGAGCGGCTTCTTTTGCGTTCCCGGTCGACGAGCTCGGGTTCGATGGCGGCAGTGATGAGGGACTGGGCTTCACGAACTCGTTTCATAGCTTCTTCGATCTCCCGTTGGGCGGCTTCGTTGCTCTTTGCTTGTGGTTTCACAATTGCGTTGTTGGAGTGATTGACTCTGGAAAAGTGAAATGTTGTGTTTAGTTTTGGGTGAAAAAAAAGTGAAAAAAATATATGTGATTTCAAGCTTAAAATTAAAATTATTTTTTTTAAATTTTATAAATCTTATAAAATCTTATAAACGTGATAAAGTAAAAAACTGATAAAATTCAAGAAATTTTTTTTTATCATTTTTGATAAATTAATATAAGATAACACTAAAATTATATGTTTTAAAAAATTGAACTACGTGTAAAACGATCCAAAAACTCCGATTTCAAATACTAAAAGCAAATCACAAAAAAAAATCAATTTCACAATAAGTTCAAATTAAAAAAAAAAAAAAAAAAAAAATTAACCAAAAATAACAAAATTCTTAAAATTCACAATAATTCAAAACAATTACGAAATCTAAAAAAAATCCGAAACTCAAAATTCCATCACGAAAACCCGAAAAATTCAATTTAAAAAAATCTTTTCAATACTTTAAGGGCCTTCCACCGAAGATGACGCCGTTATACTGAAGCGCCGCAGCTACAGACGCCTGTTCGGTGAACTCAACGAACGCGAACCTCGTCGGTTGAGTTTCATCTCCCGCCATTCTCACGTACTTCACTTCTCCCACTTGATTGAAGAAATTCAACAACTGCTCAGCCGTTATCTATTTAAAAAAAACAACAAAAAACATTTACCTAACTTATACTTTAGTGTAAAAATGAATTGTTTACAGTTGAGTCGAGATTTCCGACATATACGGTCCTCCTGATCTCCTCTATTTTCGACGGATCCATGTTTCCCGGGAGCGGCGGATACTGCGGCAGACCGAGTGCGGTCAGTCGGGGGTCGATGGTTGTGATGACTTGACTGGAACCGACGCCTTGCACCTGGTTGACAACGTTCGCGGGCATCGAGGGCACCGACTGCGGCACCAGTCCGGCAACAGCGCTTGCGGGAGCTGCTATTGCCATTGCTTTTTCTTCATCGGGAATTGAAGCTAAAAAAAAATATATAAATATATGAAAATTTGGAAAAATTGAAAGATTTGTTGAAAAATTTGAAAATTTGTGAAATTTGATAAAACTTTTTTTAAAAATTCCAAAATTCATGTAAACATACTCGGAGATTATGAGAAGAATGTGTAAAATTTTATAAAATTTGTTGATGAAAATAAGTGTTTTTAAAAATTGAAAATTTGAAGAAAAGAAAATTATAAAGTTTTTAAAAATTTAAAAATTCATGTATAAATACTCGTGAATATAAGAAAAATGTATAAATTTTGAAAAATTTGTAGATAAAAATTCAAAAATTCATTAAAAAAAAAAAAAAACTCAGAAAAATTATACAAATAAAATAAAATTTCTTTAAAAAAAAATTAAAAACTCGAAAAATAAACTCGGAAAAAATTTTTAAATAACTTTTTAAAATTTCCCCAGCAACTTACATCAACATTACGCTTAAAATTAAAATTCCCACACCAAATTTTAATTTATAATCAACAAACACAAACTCCCCAAGTCCAAAACCATTAATGTATTTACTTTCGTTAATTGGTACCACAATCAGGGCTCTGTCGATGAAAACTGTATTGGTCAAGTGCTGGGCCACTCCGACGCTGGTTACATCGGCGAACTTGACGTAGCAAACTCTCGATGAGGGAGGAAAGAGTGAATCTCTGCAAAATAGAAGAAGGGAGAATTGGAATGCAATAATCGAACACAATGGCGGGCAACGCACTCTGAGGGATAAAGTTTAAGTTCGTCTATTTTGCCCAAGAAGCCGAACAACGTGCTCATCTGCTCCTTCGTTGCTTGAGGAGCGATGTTGGTCACTTGGACAACCCTACTCGTCATTTCTGGGTTTCAGATCGTGCGTTAGTTTGCCATCTCCTGCAAACTCGCGCACTCCTTTTAGGCCTAATCAAAACACCGTGCGGTTCTGGCGCCAGCTGGTGGCAAAATGTTGAAGTTGGTAGGAGAGTAGAGTAGAGTAGAGTAATGTCAAGAATGGATAAAGGTAATGTTTAAGGTTAAATTTAGATCATGTTTTATATGTTTTTTATTAAAGTTTATAAGTGTAGATATAATTGTTTTTGATTGGTTTGATAAAGATTGAGGTTGAATTGAGTGCGAATAAGATTAAGTCGATAATGTAGTTGAATAATTTGTATGTAATATTTTTAAAAATTAATTTTTTTTTACTATTTTAGAGATTTCATGTTTTTATTAAGAATAAAGGACTTATATAAATCAATCTAATTGGCGATGATAACACTAGATTGCGGGAAATTTGAAAATTTCTTCGTTTCCACGATTTAAGTTAATTCCGGCATGACGTCATCAGAGCGCGCGAAATTTGAAACTTCCTTAATTTTTTTTCCATACTTCTCTAGTCATAAATTCAAGTTTTATTCGTATAAATATACTAAAGCGTAATTTTTATAATTAATCCCGGTATGACGTCATGAAAAGCGCGCGAAATTTGAATTTCCGATGTTTTCGTGTGTGTGTGATATAAATAAAGACACAAGAGTAAATTGCGTACTGGTCATTTCTTAAGCTTTGTAATAATGAAAAAAAGGAAAACAAACACTGTATACATTATTTGTAATTATAATAATAATTATTATTCCTTTTTCAACAACATCACATAATTACCATTCATGCTGTTTCAATAAAGAGGAAGGAGGCAAGAAACTTATATTTTACTTTTCTCGTTTATCTTTCGTAAAATGAATGACAAGAACACATTCAAAAAGTTCAGTTTAAACTCACCGATAAATAAAAACACAAACAACAAAAAAAATAAAATAAAATTGCATCGTCCATCGTATTTTGAGTATAGGAATCAATCAAAACAAGAAAAACACTTGATTTGGTATTCAAAACAGTTTCAACGTTGTTGTCTTAGTCAAAGGACGGGAAAAATAAAATAAAAACATAAAACAAAAAATTCAAAACTGAGAGCGGTTCGAAAATTAATTAACTCATTTCGTAACACATTAACGGATACACAATAAGACAAGATTATACAAACTACAGAAGTGGCAGCCATTTTTAAATTTCCAAATTAATTTTTTATTTTATTTTTTTTTTCATCAATTTTCTCTATTGGTCGATAAAATATTCACAGCCAACATGAAAAAAGTGATTTTCTTTCACTTCTAGAAATATATAACCAACATTTCGTGGAATGTTTCAAGTTTTGACATTTATTTTATCCCCGTAATTTCATTTATTGCTGTCAAAAAACGCTTTTCTGTCCCTGGTGGCGATTATTCGAACTATGTGTCTGAGATTTGGTTTTTTTCGGTATATATATGTTGAGTTTTGGTTTTGTTTTTCGATGAAATGCAAGAGCTGTTGTTTGTTTTGGCATGGGATTGGATCTAGATGTGATCTTGGATCTAGGATCGAGAATCCAGGTTTTAGGAACTAGAATCTAGAGTGTAATGACCAATCTGGAATCTAGAATCCGTCATTTAATAACTGATGTAGGAACTGGAAATTTTATGTTTCAGGTCAAGTTCTAGAATCTAGGAACTGGATCCAAGATCTAGCTGCTTCATTTATCTGGTCAGTGCATTGTTTCAGTTAATGGTATAGATTTCAGCACCCACAATGCAACATGACCACCAAGAAAAACTAGTCAATCAATATAAAATGGCTTCCTAGATTCAAGATTACAACTAGAATACATTTTTCAGTGATTTCTATACACACTTTTGTGATCCACATCTCAGAAATAGTTCTGTGTGCCACCAGTTAAACTTAGTTGAGATCAAACTGAACTACTTAACACAACAAACTGCCACTTCTGTAAAACTTGTCCAAAAAGCACAAGCTACAATATTTTTTTTTAGTGTCAGATCACAATGGCTGTGATTAATTATAGATTTTTTTTTACCCTGAGCAAAAAATTAATGTTTTATTCAACCAACCCGACACAGATTTCATATTTTTAATACAATTTTTTTCTCATTTTTTACCATTTTTTTCCATTTTTTTTTTTTTTTATTTTTTTTAAATATTTTATGAACCTAAGTTGGTTAAATAGCTATGGTTTACTTAAGTTATTCTTATAATCATCAGGGAAGGGAAAGGATTTGGACAAAAGTACAGAAATAAAAGAGAAAAATTTGTTGGGTTAAAAAAACAAAAAATGGGGGCCCTGCATGAGCTAATTATAATAATATTGGATAAATTGATAAACCTCTGAACACAGTCTATTTATGGTTACTTTTTATACTGAGCAAATTATTGTTTCCTTCACTTGGTTTCGATAAAATACTGGCATATAAACGTGAATTAATACCATGTTTTTCAAAGGTCTTATCGTGATTCACAATTACGACGCCAAGTTTTCGCTAACAATTAAATCCCGACCCAATTTCATCGAAAAATAGCGCCATTATCATTATTATTAAGAAAAACATTTTTATAACTGAAAAAACCGTGCCCGTTTCAACTGACCAGAAGATCTCCACCTTGTGGTATGTGCAAGAACAAGAACTTACTAGTGGCATCCAAAAAGTCGAGCATTAAGTGACGTCACTTGTTTTATTGCCGTGTTCAACCAATCAGCACGTTCTTAACACAACAAACACACTGTTTAACACAACACTCGACTTTTTGAATGCGACTACTGAATTTTTGTTTTCTTCCACAAAGTTAACATTAAGATTTCTAATATAAAAATTGTCTAATTCATGTACAAATTAAGTCTTCTGCTTCTCCTTGTAGCAAGCCTTTCAAATATCCAAATTTGAATTTTTTTTCTAGACTTTATGTTAATTTTGTGGACGAAATTGAAAATTGAGAATTCTATGAAGTTGTTGACTTTGGTGAAAATTTATTTTACAACATTCTGTTAATCAATTGACTTTTACAACTTCATCTATAACTTGATTCTAATACCAGCCAAGATATGATTTGCATCTTTCACCAATCATTCTGCCCACACCACAAAACTGAGATCTCCTGAATTACAATACACAATATTGACTTAATATACACACACAACTTTAAAAAAAACCTTTAAAAAAATGAAAAAGGCAAAAGAGGCCATTCCCCAACAAGAAAAAAGCTAAACTGGAGGTATATGCATATTGTAGTAATTTTTATATATATGTATAATATATATATATATATATATTTATATATAGAATATTTGACAATCACATGAAACTACAACTTGGCCCAGAAAAAAAACAAAAACATAGAAAAACCAAGGATATGTCATTACAAAGCCAGATCCTCAACTATTGATGGCACTTTCCAAAAACCCCACCAAAAGAGAAAAAAGAAAACAACAAAATAAAAACCCAAGTTTAGTTCTTTTCTACCACCAACAACAACAACAAACAAACTAACAAACAAACAAGGAAACAAAGAAGAAATCCAATGTTTCAAAATTGAGGGGGATTGAGATTATACATTTGGCACTTGAGGTTTTTACAATATGGATGTGTTGAATCAATCAAATGCTTGCTCAAGACTCAATTGCTGTCGATTCTGGAATATGCTACAACCATGGACATTTCTTGTGGAATACTGTGACTAAAAGTGAGCGGTCCCTTGAAGCTTTTGATAAGGCAGATGTTAGAAGAGATGAGATCACACTCCATGCTTTTGTTGGAAAACACTTTGCACAGTCCATGTAGAAAAGAACCATCTTTGAAATCACCTTTTTAAGACACAAATCAGGTACAGTTCGCTCTTTATCCATCGAAAACTTGTCGAAAGAGGTTTCCATCCACCAATCTCAAATCGTTACATTCAATTATTATTATTATCATCATTATTATTATTAATATTATTATTGGTAAAAATAACCTCTTCCCCTTAAAATAGAAAGCACCATGAAAAAGGGCAAAAAAATAGTTTCTCTTTTTCTTGTCACCACTTTCAGCCACCAGGGGGAAGAAAATGATACAAAAAATTAAGGAGGAGCGTACAGAAGTGGTTTATTATTTAAAATGAATCTACTCATTAGGTTTATTTAAATGCATTCTGGATATATGACTTGTGGAAATGTTGATAACGACAAAAGCTGCCCCTTGTAGCATGAAATGCCTGCAAAGCACCCATTGAGCAGCTTGGATTAGTGATGTCATCAAACATGGCGGTTCCCAGAATGCAGTTTCCAGTTGTAAAACGACTTTTCCCATATTTGAAAAGAAATTCGAATTGTTACTGTTTTCCAACAAAATAGTTGGAGACAGATGGTAGCCATCTTTACACAAATTTAAGGTGCCTAAAAATTATTCCATTTTCAGTAATAAACCAGTTCGATTCACTCGACCTTTAAACGAAACGTTAAAAAAATGAAAAAAAAGGCAAATTTTTTTTTTCACTTTTCAATACCATTTTCCCAAGGCAGAAAACAACATTGATTACACAATAACACTATCATACAAAGTCGAAAGTATAACACAACCTCAAAATGTGCATTTTGTTTAATACTGAAAGATTAGAAAGGACTTTTAAGGAAGAATAAAACACGCACAATCACAATAGTTAAACCTAAAACACTCAAGTTTTTCTTTTTCTATATATAATATATATATATTTATATATTATATATATCCCATAAGGCACAGCAGATTTTTTTTGGATTTTTTTGGTTTTTTTTTTGTCAAGTTTTTTTACATTTTGTTGTTAGTTTCATAAGGGTTTTAGGGGTTTGGGGGAGCTTTAAGAGTTAAGAATTGACATTGATGAGCTAAGAAGTTGTAAATTGGAAGATTAAAAGATGAAGCAATGATTTGTTTTACAAGGCAAAAATGGTGCAGGAGATGAATTGAAACACCAAATTTGTTCACAACACAGCAAAAAAGCAAAAACAAAACCCAAAAATGGCTGTCAAAAATTTTTTTTTTGGTTGCCACTTTTATATATTCATCTAAATTATAATTATTTTTACTTTTTACTGTATTTGGGCAATGATTTTCAATAAGAACACAATTTTTTCATTATTGCTGTTGAGACAAATGAATTCAAGACATGGGAGCAAACTAACCAGGTACACCAAGAATAAACAGAAAAATTGATGAAAAAGGAAAATAAAACTCAAATTTGTGAGCATTTTGACTATATAAATTGAAGAGCTTAAAAATAAAATTTCATTTTTTTTAGATATAAATTTTGTATTTTCAAAAATAATAATAACTATAACTATAATATTAATAATAATAAAAATTCAAATTCTTTGTACTTGGCCAGTTTAATCCATTTCACTAAAAACTTACAAATGAAAAATCAAAAAACATGGAATATGGTAATTTTTTCCTTTTTTTTTGAGTTATTACAACAGGATTGTGGGGAAAAAATCTAATAATTACATCAATAAAACTGTTCAAAATCAAGACCAGTAGGCAAAAATATTTTCTCAGCTAAATAGGACAAAAAACACAACTACAAATATTTTTTTTCTTTTTTTTTCCATTTTTCATTTTTTTTTTGTACAAACAAAGGGGAACATTATTATTATTATCATCATAGGAGGAACCACCAACAAATCCACAATGTTACGCACCATGTATTCAATAAAATGAAGTTTCTAAGTGCCATTTTTGATCTGGAATTGAGTTAAGAACCAAAACCCCAAAAAAAT
This sequence comes from Geophilus truncorum, assembly GCA_034695745.1. Lineage (NCBI taxonomy): Eukaryota > Metazoa > Arthropoda > Chilopoda > Geophilomorpha > Geophilidae > Geophilus > Geophilus truncorum. The sequence goes on along the minus strand of JAQFZP010000297.1, from coordinate 25,608 downwards.
GACTTTTTCGTTAAAGATTCGTTCCTCAGAAATAAACAAAAACACATTTCACGAACAAACAAACAATAAACAAACAACCCTAGTTTTCGATTCATAATCAATTGTTTTTTTTTTAAGTGAGGGATAAAATAAAAACAAAAATAATGTGTGCGTTGTTGTTAACCGAAGCGCCGCGACGCCACCGTATAAAAATTAAGTAAAAGTGCAATTTACCACCTGTCGATGGCGCTTCGAGAGACAAAATGAGTGAAAAAGCAATTTTTTTCTGTTTGTCCCCTTTTCCGTTTTTAAAAAATAGTTGTTCGTATTTTCACAATACTTTTTGTTGTTTTTTTTTTTTCATTAAAGAGAGCAAAAAATCATCACTAGGGGGAGGAAAAGGCATGGACAAAGATATTGATTGAGTTGTTCACGTTCGTTTTTTTTTTTACATTTTTCGGACTAACTTTTTTGACTACTTCCGGTCTGTTGTTAGTCCACACAAATTGTCCATTCATTTTTCTTTTTTTAATCGGTTTGTTCAAAAAGGTACGGTATTTTAAATGCAAGGCAAGAGAATTAAGTTCAAGTGACTAGTTGACGAATTTGCCATATACACGTTGCTGAGTAATAATAATAATAATAAATAATAATAATATATTAAGTGGATATTTATTTGAACTTGTAATACTTATAATTGTGACTTTCGAAATCCATTTGTGGCATCGGTTATTGTCTTTTCAATCGATTATAGTATACAAAATTTGAGAAAAACTAAAATCAAAAGAGAAAAAAAAAAAAACAAAAAACAAAAAAAAAAAAAAAAACCTCCCATGATGCTTGACTAGTTACGACTTAAACCAGGAATGTGATTTTATATAATTAATTAAAATTTAATTTAAAAAAAATTAAAAACCCTGACAAATTATGGGAGCAAAATGGGAGTTTTTTGTTGTCGTTGTTTTTTTTTTTAATAAAAGTATATATTTAGGGTTATTTGGCACAAATAAATGAAAAAGTGGCAAGGTTCAAATAAATTCCAAAAAAATTAATAAAATTGAAAATTTTAAAAACTTAAAAAAAAAAAAAAAAAGAAGAAAAATGTAAAAATGGACAATTTGTTGACAGTTAAACTCAATTTCCCTTCACCTCATAAAGTTAGGATATGACAGACCTTCTTTATCGATCAGTTATGCAAGGATTTTGGTATCGAGTGGACGGGTCACCATTTTTCTTAGTTTGTTCCTGTTGTTTTTTTTTTAAATATTTTTAGTCAGCGATATTGCCCAAGTGGATTTGTTATAGAGAGAGAGAGAGAAACGGAAATAGCACTTGTGAGTCTTGAGATAGGCAGAAAAGATCCAAAATCCTCTCGCGGTCGCCGACTTTCTGCCGTTTTGTATTTTCCATCCACTTTTTCATCCTTCTTAATCTTAATTCGAAAAACTCACTCAAATTCACTTCACACATCACCACCAAATGATTTAAGGCAGGAGAGTGGAGGTAATCTTCGAATCGCGTTTTTTCCCACTGAAAAATCACTTTTTGTTTTCTTTCTTCGTCCACAGAGGGCTCTGAAGGAATGGTTCTGGAAGCTCACTGCACTTCAGCGTATTTCGTCACGAAATCGGACCGAATTTCCACACAAATCGATCCGATTCGTCTAGCAAGTCCCTGCTCACTAGTGGAAGCTCATCTGAACTGAAAACAAACCGAAAAACGAACGAAAACTCGATAAAGGGTTCGTTCCCACGGACTTGACCCTCTTTTTAGTCACTTTTTCCACGTTTCGTGTACCCAAAAAGTTCCTTTTTCACATTTGTGGCACATTTTGTTTTAGTCAGAAACACAAATTTCGTAAAGCAAAAAACAAAAAAATACGGTTTAGAGCCGCAGAGGTCTTTTCTCTTTCTCCTAATGGATACAAATTGCAAACTCAAAATAAAATAAAAAAGAGAAAAATAACCTCCATGGCTTTTGCTTCACTGAGTACAAACTTTTGAATTTTTTTTTTTTTAACCATTTTTTTTTCTTTTACATAATTTTTTTTTGTCAATTTTTTTTATATTTTTACGCTTCGTTCATTTCCTGCTGGCTTTTTATAAAAACCCACCAAAACAAAACCAAACCAGCAAGTGGCGCCACCAAGCAGCTGCCACTGTAAACACAAAAAAAATAAAAGATCACAGAAACAAAAAAAAAAAAAAAAAAAAAACAAACAAACAAAAAAAAACCAAAAAAAAAAAAAAAATGAAATCTTACAGCCTGAGTTGATTGAAAACAAAAACAAAATGAGAGAAAAAAAAAGCAAAAATTTTCAACCAAACGTTTGTATTTTTTAGTTTTAGTGGAAAAGGAGCCAACAAATCACATTTCATCTTTTTTTGTACAAATACCTGAAAAAACACTAACACAAACTTAAATATTGATTTCTATAATAATAATAATATATTAATTAATTATTATAACCATCATTGCAATAATCACTTTTCTCTAATAAGAATAATAATAATATAATACATAAGGTCAAAATACTATCATAATAATAATTACAATTAATAATAATAATAGTAATACAATGCAATAAAAGAGAACTATGGGTAAAAAAAAAAAAAGATAAAGAAATAGATGGAAAATAATTAATTAATTAAAGAATAAAAGCGGTGAAAGCACACAATTTCCTCCATTTTTTTTTGTATTTTTTTTTTTTGTATTTTTTTAAATTGAGATTTTCGAGGAGTCAGGTTAAAAAGGAAAAATAAACTCCTCTCTATTTCTCAATGTGAGTCGCAAAAAATAAGTTCAACACACAACAAGGCAACATTTTTCGCTGTTTTTTCCTTACTTCCGGCCTCCCAAGTGCCGGATTTCATCACTTATTACTACTTTTTGCCTCTTATTTTTGTTAACTAGAGGTATTAATGGAAAGATTTGGTCTCTTTTCAATCTTCCCGTTTATCTGCTTCTCGCAGTTTCTCAAAGTTGTCAAGATTTGAATTTTTTTTTTTATCGTTTTTTAAATTTTCTTTTTGCACGATAGCCCTCGACCACACAAACGAAAATGGGGAAAAATAGGAACAACACTTTCTGAGATTGCCCACATTGCAACTGCCAAAATCCAAAAAATGGCCGTCGATTAAAAAAAAAAAAAAATCTCAAATTCAAATTTCCAAAAAAAAAAAATTTAAATAAAAAAACTCTTACACCCTCCCCCCCTTTAATTCGTGAAATTCTCAAAAACTAAAATTTAAGCCTAAAGCTCCATTTTTTCATGCAGAGCCCCTCAATGCACATGTCTTTAAGTCAAAGCAAAGAAAAAAAAACAAAACAAATAAACTTAAAAATAACAAAAAAACCCAAAAACACACATTATATATATATATCTATCATTATAATATGTACTTGCAATTTGTTTGTTATAATAATAATAATACAATATACCTTGAGTACTTTTGTCACAGTCTAAGTACGGCGTATCGACAAAATGAATAAAAACAGACGAAAAGCTTGAGCTTGGCTCCACTAACCTGTCTGTAATCAGGAATGGGGTTCGTTACATAATTAGGAAACAAAAATCTTTCATTTTTTCCAACAAAAATAAGACTTAAGTAGGATTTTTCCTCCCGAAAACTGAAAAATCATGAGAAAAGTGCAACCAATGGCACTAACAAGGCAATATTTAGTTTTCTATGTGATCAAGTGGCAGGAAAGGTTTTGTTTTATTTTCTAAGTCCCCCGACATTTTTAAAAAGGGGTCAAAAAAAATTTAATTTCACATATGACTTAAAATGTTCAGAATCGAAAGATAAGTCCAAAACCCGGGTCCTCGAACAAACAAAAAAAAAAAAAAATCTTTGGGTCAAAATTGTTTTCATAAGGCGACAGTTTTATCTTTTTTCGGTTTTTTCTTTTTTTAAAATTTTTTTTCTTTTTTTTTTCGAGTTTTTTATATAATATATACAGTTAGGAAAAAAAATGTCGATTGGTTTTTTTTTCTTTCTTTTTTGTTGTTGTTGTTTGTTTGTATATACCGCTTTACAAGAATGTTAAATTGTCTCACTAAAAGACTTCGCTTCGTATGAAATATTCATTGGAGAGTGAGAGTATATGTTGATATGCTCGTATTTTGTTCTTATTTTTTAAGCCCTACTTTTCCCCCACAATTCCAAGCGAAACGTGAAAAGCCTCATTCGAAATGGCCTAAAACAGTGACAAAGACTCAAAACAAAAAAAATTTAACTCAAAAACTTAAAAAATCAAAATGGCTGCCATGTTGCATCAGACAGGTCTCTGGTCCTAATACTCGATTTTCTAAGACTGGACCGGTCGAGACCGTAAAAAGTACATAAAATTGGCATTTTTCGTATTTTTTCATCCGAAAATTAAAATTAATATTTTAACAAAGAAAAAAAATTTAAAATTAAAGATCACAGCGGATGTTGAGTGTGAGGATATGTTGATTGGTGGGTATCAAAGGACCATCGTCCCGTCAGATCAGCGTGAACTCAACAAAACCCCGTCAAAAATAATAATAAATCAACGAAATAAAGACATCAAGAAAAATAAATTCTTTCTCTCGTTTTTCGCCTCTAAAAATGGGCGACCGAGCGGACCGGTCACACACCTTCGCTGCCCAGCAGGTCTTCGGGCAGGTACGAGTTGAGGCTGGATGGCGTGGCGCGGTGCTGGTCAGTGTCTGCAGCCGACCATAGGTTGCTGGGCTGCAGCGGCCACAGCTGGGAAGTGGCGATCCCCACGCCAGATGGCGCTCCGTTCCACTGGGCGGCGTCGGCGGCGGGTTTGGCGGTGTTGGCGCCGAAGTGGCCGTAGCCGGCGACGCGGTACGAGGCGCTGGAAACAACCGAGGCGGTGGTTTGCGGGCCCCAGGAGGAATTGACCACGGTAGAAGTGTTGGGCGTCTGAGGTTGTTGTTGCTGCTGTTGGGAGACGCTGACGATGGGGGCAATGGAAGTGCCGCTCTGCTGGAGGAACTGCTGCATGTCGTTCTCGTTGGCGAAATCGGCTAAAATGGTGGTGTTGCCGAGCACGCACGAGTTGAGGGCCTTTTGCGCCTTCTCGGCCTCCTCGTGGCTCGAGTAGCGCACGAGGGCGATGCCCTGGTTCAGGTACAGGTGGAAGGCCTGCAGCGGCCCGTGTTGTAAGCACAAGGTCTTCAGCGTAGAACCATCGATCTAGTAATTAATTACACAAAAAAAAATTTAATTGTTTCCATTTTTAACACTTGATCGATAACATAAAAATCGTAAATCGACCGATATCCGATATTGCAATTTTTTTTTTACAAAAATCGTCACAAATTTTGAATATAATCGGAATCGGTCAAACACTATTTATTTTTAAATTAAAGTAATAATAGCGCCGACTTTTTTTTTTTTTTTAAATATATATTTTGATGTAGGATCGTGAAATATTAACCAGTGCCATTATTTTATCAAATTAATAACAGATACTTATTATTTAATACCGGAACTCGTAAAGTGTCTTACCTGTGGTGTGAGGTTGCGCAACATGAGCCAAGTAGAGATGGAATGCCTGTCCCAGCCTAACAAATAATTATAAACAATTAGTAAATAGTACAAAAAATTGATTTTACTCGAAGTACCGGTCAGAGATGAGCTTCGGCCGTCTCCCGCCCAGGTGTGTCTGTTCATGTTGATGTGGCCTGCGCCGGCGGATGACGAGTTCCAGGCGGATCCGCTGCTGGTGACGGCACCGCCGGTGGGTCTTTCGCTGGGTTTCGCGTGGTTTCCCAGTCCCGGAGGCGGGCCGCGAGTTTTGGGCATCGGTGCGCCCCACAGCTCGGTGGTCAGCGTCGACGGCGGGTGGCTCGCTTTGCCCACCCAACCGGAAGAAGGCTTCCCGAACTCACTGGAAAAATGGAAAAAATGTTGATTAGAATCAAGTCATCCAAAGAACTTAAGGGAAATTTCGGTTAAAAATCGTAAAAATAAATCAAAATCAAATAAAAAAGTCGATTTTCATAGAAAAATTATTACAATTTTTTAATTCAATATTTTAGTCATAAAAACCACCCAAAAGTAAAAATTTATCAATTTGTTAAAAATCTTAAAATTGTAAAGATTACTTGAGATTTGTTGGAATTTTTAACAAATTTTTAAAAATTTGTTGCCAAAAAATTTAAAATTTACAAAGATTCCAACAGATTTCTTGACCGGTCAATAATATTTTAAACCGCTTTCTCAATTTCCCTCTTCTCACCTGCTATACTGAGCACTAGCCGTGCAACTAGTGGCCGTCGACGTATTATACGACCACGTGCTGCTCATCCCGAGCGGCACGAAGCTCGAGTCGTTCGCACTCGACACCGGACTCGGCTTCGTGAGTCCATCATGCAACGAGAACAAATCCGAATCCTTAATCGTGTTCAAACTCAGCGGCGATCTCGCCACGCTCCCCGGCGTTATATGTGGATCGTCTTCTATGTTCTTCATTCCCGACGATCCCTTCCACGGCTTCCCCGGCTCGAACTCAGGCACCAAATCGCTCAGCGCCCCGGGCCACTGGTTCTCCTTGTCCCCCATCGTCCCGTTCGCCCCCTCGCCGCCTCCGGTCACTTCCGGCCAGCCGGAGTCGCTGGCCGAGCGCGAGAGTGACCACGTCGAGTCTACTTGGCTCAGCACCGGATTTAAGTTGGGGCTCGAGTGCGACTGGGGCAGGGGTAAGGGCAGAGTTTTGCTCGCCGACCCCGGGGCGCGGCTGAAATCGCCTCCAGGGGGCGCCGAGTCCTTGTCCATCTCCTTGTCGAGCGGCGGCAGCTTCCATTGAGTGCGCAGGCGCGACTGCGGCTGCGGTTCCTTGAGCGCCAAGTCCCGAATGTCGTTGGACAACGCTCCGAGAGCGTCCATGGGACTCTTGAAAAGGTCGTTGGTCGTCGGGTGTTGCTGCTGTTGGGGTTGAGGGGTTTGTGGGGGTTGTTGCGGGGGTTGTGGTTGTTGCGCGTGTTGAGGGAGGGTTTGTGATGGATGTTGTTTGACGTAGACGGCCTGCTGCGCGGCGATCTGGTTCTGTAAGTTGGAGATCTGCTGCTTGGTCTTGGTGATCTGAACCGAGAGCTGGAGTGCCATGGCGTTGCCCTTGGCCATGTGCTGGTGTGTGAGCAGTTGCTGCAGTTGTTTTATTTGTTGCAGCAGTTGGTTGAGCAGGATGAGTGTTTGGGGAGCCAGAGGTTGGTTGAGAATCTGCGGGAAAAAAAAGATGGGAGATTGAATGAGATTTTGATTTTTTTTTTAAAGCCTATCTACACTCTTTTTCGATGAAATTTACGAATTTACTACTTTTAACTCGTATTTTATCTGTTTTTCAGTCACATTTTACACTTCTTTCACTTAATTTTAGACTTTTCTGACTATTTTTTTCTTTTACCTGTGGATTCAGGTGACCCGCTTGAACGGCCATTTGAATCTGCTGGACTAGTAGACGAAGTTGGGCAGGCGATGGGATCGACTGCTGCCCGAGTCGACCCTGACCACCGATCGGGTTCTGGTTCTGGTTCATGTTCTGGAACTGCTGCTGCTGCTGCTGCTGCACTTGCTGCTGCTGCTGTTGCTGTTGTTGCTGGTGCTGCAGGAACTTCTGCACCAGCGCCGGGCTCAAGTTACTCATACCCACGTTGCTCAAATTGGCTGTTTGGGGCATCAGAGCCGAATTGCTCAGCAGATTCACAGCATTGTTCATTCCCGAATTCTAAAAAAATATTTAAAAAAATAAAAATTAATTAAATTTGTTTTTTTTTAATATTTGAATTTGTTTGTTGTTACCTGAGGTTTGTATGGTAATGGTTGATTATTAGGCACGCCACTGGCATTAAATATAGGATTAGCAAAAACTGATGGGCTGCTGACGCTGCCCTGACCGAACTGAGGTGATGGATCCATCGGCATATCCATTTCGCGCATTTTGTTCCGGCACAGATTGAGGCTCGAGTAACTGTCCAAATCTGAATCACGGCCAACACCAACTTGATTGTCGTCTGGTTGAAAAGTAAAGTACAAAAATTCAAAATTTAAAACAAAATAAAAATAAATAATAAAAAATTGAATTGTAAGAAGTCAATAGACACTTTGCGATTTTTAGTTTTTATCATACAC
>JAQFZP010000297.1:0-12500 GCA_034695745.1 Geophilus truncorum | reverse complement strand
GGTGGCGCCCCCGTCTCCGTCGTCTTCTACATCTTCGTCTTTGTTTTTGTCGTCTTGCGCCTCGCCGTGTGCGTCGCCGCTCTTCGCGAGCGCCGGCAGATCGGCGGCGGGCCCCGGGAGCTCGCGGTCGCACGATGCGCCGCGGCTGTCTGCAATCAGGGGCCAAGCGTCCGGGTCAGACTCGTCCACGATCAGCTTCTCCCACGAGTTGTCCGAGTCAGTCCATGTGGAGTAGTCTGCCTCACCCTGACCTGAAGTAAAAAAAAATTTTTTTAATTATTTTTTTTTAAGTAAATAAATAAAATCAGTCATTTTGAATGCTGTTAATTGATGCTCGGATGTTAAATTTTGTTTAATTTTCTACCGCCAGAGGAATGTTTAGAGTGTAAAAACCATTACGTTATTCATTCGAGTGTCAATATGTAGCAAAAATGGCTGTTTTCTAATGTTATTTCACGCACTTTTCTGTTGTTTATGGGCTTGTTGTTGCATGAAGCGTGGGGGCACCTCACGTGGCGGGTAACGCTGCTGCGTCACCTGGCCAGTGGACGCAGGACGTTTAGCTGCCTGGATTTGTTGCTTCATTGCGTATCTTTGGACTTCGGTTCAAAAACCTAAAAAAAATAAAGAAAGAAATAAATTGAATTAAATAAATGAAAAAATTGAATTACCTACTGTCGAAATTTACATTAACTTATTTAATGTTTTTATATTTTAGTTGTAAATTTCGACACCAGGAAGTGAAACTGTTAATTTAAAACTCCAAAACTTACCTTTTAAGAAATAAATTGTGCTTTTTTGTAACTTTTTGCTAATTTCTAAAGGAAATGTTTTTAAATAATATCTCTCTCAAGCTTGTCTTTATAGAAAACTTTTCCGAGAGATCCGTAACTTGCCACCTAAAAATAAAAAAAAAAAAAAAAAAAATTAAATTAAATTAAATTAAACAAAATTATACCAAACACCTAAAAACAAACAAACAAACAAACAAACAAACACAAAAAAAATTTTCCAACCATAAACCCAAATTTCACTCAAAAAACCCTTTAAACACCATCAAACGTGAGAAAAAAAACCCTTTCGTTTCCCCAGCCGTCGTTACTCGTCTCGCGAGCTGAAAAATTGCAGTTGCCATGCCAACAAGCAAAGGTTACACCATCGTCGATCTGTGCATAGAACGCGAGCGCACTCATCGATCTGAGAAAAGTCGGACGCCTAAAGTCGATCTAACCAAACCACTCGCACACCCATTTCTTTCAATTTTAAACCAAAATCCCCCCAAATTACCGAGAAAATGAAAAAATAAACCGAATAATTAAATAAAACATCACACATTTAACTTTTAATTTTTTTTTATTTATTTGTTTTTCGAGTGGCCGCGAGATGGCGCCACGTGAAAAGTCAAAATTCAATTACCTGAATTTCAATTAAAATTAAAAAGCTTTTCAAAAAAAAATTTTTTGAGGAGGTTTTTAGTTCTAAACATCGTCACTAGGGAGATTTTATGTGATTGGAAATTTTTGTTGTACTTGTATTTGGTTTCAAGTGATAGTCTCGAGTTTTTGACTTGGAATAACTGCCACCCACAGAGTTCCATTTAGAGATCGAGATGTAGAAAAAAACATCATTACTTGAAATAGATTTAACGAGAAAAAAATGGCGGGTTGAGAATTCCAGTTTGGATGTTTTTTGGTTGAAAATAAATGGGAGTCATAGTGACATAATTATTTTAAAAATATTAAATTTCAGACATCTTGAACTGAGATAATCTCAACAAAACACTCAATACTCCAAAATTTCAACTGAAAAAATCAATAAAATCATAAAACTTACTTCTCACAGCTGCCTTAATAACTGAAACCAAGATTTTTGTCGATCACCCTCTAACTAAAAACAAAAAAAAATAAATAAAATAAAAAAATAATAAAAAATAAAAATAATATAAATAGAAAAAAAAAATAAACCCAAAAAAAATTAAATTAAAATTAAAAAACTAAAAATTTATTTTAACCCCTAACAAAAAAGTGACTAAACTTGATCCTTACCTAGAAAATCTTTGGCAAATAATGCATAGATACCAAGATCTGCAAAAGAAAAAAAAAATTAACTTTTTTTTTACCAACTAAACTATAAAAAAAAAAAAAAAAAAAAAAAAAAAAAAAAAGGGGTTTGTCCTCAAACTCAACAAAAACCTATTGTGAGAATCAAAAGGGTAGAAAAAACCACCAGGGGGACTTGAAGTAGCATAATCAAAGGGGGTAAAAAAACTGACTAAAACGCTAAGGGGTTCTAGACTAATTTTTTTTTATTTTTTTTTTCCTTCTAAATGTAATGTAAAGGTTACGCTCATTAGCATAACTATGTAACGCCTTTAGTTTTCGTAGATCAATGCTACCAAAACTGACAGCCATTTCCTGATGTTTGCTATTCGATCAATTGAAATAGGAAATTTCAGTATCAGGCATAAATCAACAAAAAACTCATACAAACGAAAATCATAACAAAAATTTTTCATTTTTCGATGCCAAAAACACCAAAACAAAATTTGTTATCGACAAGTTAAGTCTGGTTTAATGCTTTACTAGAATTTCAGCTAAACTTAAATAATTAATAAAAAAAATTTTGTTTTGCGCTTTTGTCGCTACAACACTAAAAATCGTAAAATAACTAATAACTCAGGAGGTGAATTCACCACTAACGAGTTAACAACATCGTAAAACTCGTAATAATAGAAATTTGTTGTCATTTGAAATAATTTTTAGGATTTAACGACAATCGAAATTTACAACAAATTTTGGTTGCAAATCAATCAATTTGTTCTATAGTAAAGTTTTACAATATGTTAAACTTAACAATATTGCAAAATATAAGCAACTTCATTGGCTGACGCAGAAAAATGCTACTGAAATAGTTGCTAATTTAAAAAAAAATTCTAGAAAATTAGCAATCATAGTTAAATATTTAGTGAATTACGATATTATTGCTAATTTACAATATTGATAGCTTTACAATATCGTTACTAGTAATGCAGTTGTTAGTAATATTCTGAGTGGATTTACACCAAATTTTTCTGTATAGAATCTGAGATACAGTGGAACCCGCAAGTAACGTACTCGCTTACAACGTAAACGGGTTCCACTGTATATTCGTTTTCGTTTCTAGCGTTGCACAAACCATCTTTAAAAAAAACATTCCAAACTTTATTTCATATAATTATTAATTATTCCTCACCTCCTTTGAATCTGCAAAGCAGGAGAAACATCTTGGAACAGGTGTAAATACCTGCAAAACAAAAACAAAATAAGTAAATGGAATTTAAAAATGAAAAATTGAATCAAAACAAAACACAACAATACAATGTCATCTTTTCTTTTCAGCTGAATTAGCTTTTAGTGCCTTGTTTTCCCAAAAGCCAACGAGATTAGGGCATTAAACAAGCAGGGCACACATTCCATCAATATTCATGGAAGAAGAAAGCTACATACAATAACAAAACCCAGTGCCATTCCCACAATTCAATTACATGTATCAATCTCACTCCCATCATCCCCTTCTTTATTTCATTTTTTTTTTTTGGAGAAGACAAATTTTTTTTTTGGGGAGAAGGGTTGTGTAGAGGGAGTGGTATTGGGTTTTATATCAAGTGGAGCCATAATGAGATTATATTCGACAAGGGAATTATGGGAGTAGCGAATTTAGTTCTGGTTGCACAAGCAAATAACCAATAAGAGGTTGTGTTTATGTTGGGGGATAAATAATAATGTGTAATTAGATTGTGTTTAACCTTGTTTTTTCGAGGTATGAACTTTTGTTTTCTTTTCAATACGTTTCCGGTTTGTGAGTTGGGGTGGTGTTTCTGATTTTTAGATGAACCGGTTAAATTTTTTTTTTAGAGGAAGAGAAATATTGATATTTATTTTAAAGAAAAAAAAGAAAAATTTAAAACTGGTTTAAATTATAGATGAACTGGTTCAACAAATCGTAATTTAAAAAAAAAAAAATTGTAATAAAAAAAAAGTTGCTTAAAAAAATTACTTTTAATATTAGAAAAAACATAAAAATTTATTTTTTCAATTCCTGTGGGTGATTGTAATATTGTTTAATTTTTAGATAAACTGATCGTAATTTTTTTATTTTTTGACTTTTTATAAAGAAGAAAAAATTTAACACCTAATTCAATTTTTAGATGAATCGGTTCAACAGATTGCATTAAAAACAAAATTGTAAAAACAAAAGTTTTTTTTTTTTTTTTTTTTTTTTTTCAAAAGTTTTACTAATTGAAAACAGTAAATATAAAAACTTAAAAATATAATTTTCTAATTTATGTGGGTAATTATAATATTGATTTTTCGATAAACCTGTCCTTTAAAACATGAAAAGAAAAAAAAATTTGTTACGAGGTACACAAATTCAATTTTTTGATGAACCGATTCGACCAATAGCTTTATTTTATTTCCTTAACCATAAAAATATCTTCCCCCCCCCCCCCCAGAAAAATTCAAAAATTTCAACATTAGAAAAACTGAAGAATTTCATTTTTCAATTCAAATTCCCCTAAAAAACAGCAAAAAAAAAAAAAGCCAAAAAATGGCGTAAAATGTGCAAAAGTGAAACGAACGTCCAATTCCAGACACAGATAAATGCAGTTGGGTGCGTGCACGGGGCTAACGATCTCTGCGCAGCTCAAAAGCATGACTTGCAAGTCTCCAAAACAGGTTTTGTGCTCGCTACCAAATAAATGCACACAACGCAAAGCAAATCGCAAACTCGTTTTGCCCGCCATCTCCGACTCGAGAAAAGGAGAGGGATAAAACGAGTAGAGACCTCCACCACTTTTCTCAATGCCATTGTTTTTTTTTTTCTTTTTACGTTTTATTTTGAGTTAGGCCTAACTTCCCACGAGATCCCGAGCACTCGGTTTTCATTAGGTTTATCGGGTCTTGTGCTGTAAACAACACGGCACATGCCTCTGAGGTATTACAGGATTTTTACGGAATTAATCTCTTTAATGATTTGAGGGTTTGAGGTAAATAAAGCGAGGTTGAATCGGGAGTTTCGATTTTTGTGTGTTGTATTGGTATCGAGGGTTTTTTTTTTAAATTTATGTACAGATTATTTGACGATTTTTATCGATGTCGATTTTTTTTCCCATTTTCATAAACATCAATTTTTATCATTATTTTGACTAATTTTAAAAAAAATTTCAATTAATTATTTTGGAGTTCCATCGCATTTTATCGATATTTTTCAATTTCATCAAAAATATCGATTTATTTCCTACTTTCTAACAATTTTTGTCGATATTTTTCATTTTTATCAAATTATTCACGATTATTTTAATTCCGTAGCACTTATTGCGTATCGATATTCCCATATTTCCTTCGAAAAAATCGATACTCCTCACATCCAAACTCAAAAATCGAATTCCACAAATAAAACTACGATAACCTCTATTTTTCCACTTTGAACTCAACATCCAGCCACAACGAAACAAACAAATAAATCACTGGTCACAAAAACAGAACCGGACCCAACCGGTCCTTACAATCGCCTTTCAATCCAATTTAAAAAAAAAATCTTCTCGAAACTCAAAATGGCTGCTTAATCCTCAAATCTAACCCAGAAATGATAAAAAAAAAAATCAAAACAAGAGCAATGATCCACTGCGCATGTCTGGTTCCATGATCGATCGCTCGATAATTCGAGCAGAGCAGCGAAATGACGAGATAAAAAGCGCCAGCAGAAGAAAAGAAGAATAAATAATAAAAAAACATAACGACTCCATTTTGTCTCATTCTGGGTGTAAATAAATTCAAAAAGCCAGTGAAAACCAGTTTAAAAAAATCATATCACAAGTGGATTATGGATATTTTTTTTATTATTTTTTCTTATATAAAAAAAAAAAAAAGAAAGAAAAAAGTTGCCCCTCGCCACCGCCATAACGGCTTGGATCAGCGCCAATATTCTACTTCCTGAATTTCACGATACGAGTTGAGTTGTATCTCTTTTGTCGACTCGACGTGATCAGTCGACAAAACCCGGTTATAGATAAGGGCTAGTGACGTCATTTGATATCCAAAAAAACCGGCGGATAAAAAAAAATTCAAATGAGTTCAATAATCGAGGATTTTCTTGTTTCAACTACTGCTTCTCTCCCTAGTATTAAAATTTGTAATTAACAAATCTTTTGCATATTTTGAAGAAAAGTTCAATATTCTGTTTTGAGTGACTAATTTCAAAGTTTGACACCAGAGAATCATTTTTCAATGTATGACCACTCCTCACCAAAGAATTAGTCCCTGACCAGTTAAATTAAACAGAAAACCAGTTGCAACCTGCGGCCATCTCAGGTTCTTCACAAACTCAAACATTACCAAACATCCTCAAAACCTTCCTCTTATTGTCCCCCAACTCCATGTCTTACAGAAGTCAGCATTAACATAAACATCAAGTTAGTTCCAAGCCATGGACCCCATTCCATCCTAACTGTCCTCAAAGCTGCTTAAGGATCAGAGCAAACCATTCGCGACTAAGTGTCTTTAGAAAACTCTTCCTACTTCACTACTACCGTGCATCATATCCAAAGTACTGTAATTGACCTGTCACTAACTTCCGTCCATACATCTTACTTCAGAAATGTCTTAGCTAGTTAAGACATTCAAAAATCGTGTTGTTATATATAAAAAAAAAACAAACAAAAAAACAAAAAACAAACACGTGTTGGTTGAACGCAGTAGTAAAACGGAAGTGACATCACACAACACATTTAACACTCTCCTTTTTAAATGCGACTACTTTTCGAAGAACTTCACAATCTCGATAATGCAAACTTTGAATTCAATTATCTTGCATTGCATTGAGAGCGACATTGTATACATTAATCCTAATAGAACATCAGAAGTTGATATGCAATGTTATAGCAACCGATACAAGTATTGGTCTCTCTCTTCTAAGCAATGTCCATCATGCTTCTGATTATAGGTGAACACCTGGTGGCCAAAATGTCAATTGAGACATTCAGATGTTAAAACTTCTTTGGTGAAAAACTATTCTCTCTTGCTAACATAATTCAAAGTGTTAAAAAAAATTGTTTTGAGAAAATTTATGAATAAATTCCCACTTTTTCTCCCATCCGAAAACTCAAAGGTGACTTTCCTTGAATAAGGAAGTAGTTGCGGTGACGTCATCCAGGTTGAGAATTCGCAGTCTGCCAGCCAAGCGCAGAAGAAATGTTATCTTCTGACTCTCACTCCCACTTAATTCCATCCCACTATTGCAATTTTGTTACTTGGTCTCCCTTTGACAATCACTTTTGTCATTGGTGTAACTTTCGCACTTGCACATTGCCAGACAATGCCCATTGCGAAATTGCAGGACGTGGAGCTGTTTACCGATTTAACCCCGAAGCTTGGGGTTGGACACTGCAAATATTGCGTTCTCATCGATTGCAAAGGTATAGAAGGGAGTCAACTGGATTAATCCTAGGATCAACATGAACGCACACGAGACAAGATGGATGTAAAATCTCTAAACACATTTTCAGATTATTTTTTTTCAATCTGGAACTCTAAGGACAGATCGAACCAGAAACAGTTAAATTTAAACAAAGTTTAACAATACTTTTAACATTAGTTAAACCCCAGTTAACTTTAACTTTTGTAGGTGCAACCGGCCCTAAGAGCGTTAAAGATCCGGGATATGTTCTAATCTATACTAGAACATCCTTTCTGAAAAAAGTGGATGCAATAAAATTATTTCATTTCGATACTCCTCCTAAAATCATTTTCAAAGGCAATCAGCTTTTTCTACAGTATGGCTGCTGGCATCTCCATTGAAAATTAATCTACCTTTTCAATTTTTTAGGTTTCTTTTTTATCAATAGTCAGGCAATAAATTATATTAAAAAATAAGTTTTCTAAGAAAACTCTTCGACGAATTTCCTCTCATAGTGCTCGGCTTTTCATTAAAGCACATACTGATTTTAATTAATAAAAAGTTCCATTTAATAATACACTATTTCCCCTGATTTTTACACTAAAAAAACTCTGACTTTACCATTAACAAATAGTAATAACAATACTAAAATAACCTTAGAAATTATTCTTGTACTGAATACAATAGACATTTTGATAAATGCAGATTGTAATCAACATTATGCAGGTCTCTATTAGTGCTGTTGCATAAGTCGCTCACTTGAGATATGATCAAGCCCCATTATAACAAACGGTACGAGATCAAAAATGTATTCTTTATAATAAGGATTTCATTATAGACTTTGCGAAAAATTGACATATAACAAATAAATTATACATTGTACGTTAAACATAAGTTCAAAAAATTAATTTATAAATATAAAGCAGCTGATGGTAATAGGTTTTCGCAAGAAATTCGGATAAGCCATTGTTTTTCTCGGCCAAAATAGCAGTATTTCGTTAAATGATATATAAATTTCTAATGATGACCACAAACCCGGTGGTCGAAATGTTGAACCTTGCACTCGGGAAACTCAATCTTTTGGTGTATTTTATTGATAAATTCAAAATATTAAAAATGAATAATCAGCAAAACAATATCAACTTTATCAATCGTTATACTGTATTAATCCAATGGTAAAACCAAGTAGAATTCCACTTTCATTTTACAACCACCGAATCACCATGGAAGATCGACCATCCACACCACTCACTACAATTTTCTAATAAGAATCTAGCGTGTTCCAGCCATAATTGTATCACCGAGTAACAACAAGCAATCAAACAAGAAATTGCACAAAAGCCATAATTGTAGCTGCCAAAATGGCAAATTGCTGACAGATTTATTCGCTCAAAGTCCGAGTTTCTCTTTAATCACATGTCAACACAAAACAGAAATTTCAAAGCGAACAGCAATCACAGCCTGATCCGGAGACACAAATCCTCCGTGTTGTCTTGGAGCTCATAAAGAGGGATTATTCGAAATCCGCTGCTTACATTGTCAAGCTAGTTTTTATTCGCGAAACAGAACCAGACCGAGAGATAATGTATGGATTGGGGATTGGTCTTGTGCAGCCAAGGACTGGTGCCAAGTATGAGTGCATGGGACTCGATTGCAGCGTTCTTCTTCGACCGAAAAGATGCCAAGAGCAGTGGCATTTTTTGGCCAACATCTTTGCGACCTTCTTTCCAGAAAAAATAATAAAGATTTCATTTCTGGGGGTCACTTACGTCTAACTAGTGGGTTCTCAATAAATTGGGTGGGCGTGTTCGATGTGCAAAATGTCACCACATGGCCAAATTGTGGTTTTATGATTAAACTGGAGGAAAAGACTTCAACTTCATGTTTTTGGAGTAAACGAATCATTATTTATAGATTTCTGAAATAGCTCTTGTAAGAGCTTTTATCCCAGTGGTTCTCAAAGTTGTGGGTCGCGAACATGTTTTGAAGTGCTGCTACAGTATGGCATCTTTGTTTCGAACAAGAAATCACTTTTTTATATTAATATTCAATACATAAATAATGCATTGACAATTTAAGCTTAAATAGCAGTTATAAAGTAATTAAATTATCATTTAATTTAAAATTTCACGTTTTATCAAGTTTGGTAGATCGCAAAATTTTGGTGATCAAAAAAAGTGGATTGCGATGCCTCTTGTACGCAGACTCAATATTTTCCACACAAACAATGTCTTTAATAACCACATAACCTCCGATCAGATAATTCAACAATTCAAAGTGTGCCATTTTTGTAAAAGTTACTTATTATAGTACTGTACTACTTTTTTCCTACTATCTCTTAAACTAACTGCAATAACTTCAAAGAATAATAAAGTGCCTGTCTTTTATTGCTTTGATCGCAGTTATCTTCTTGGCTCTGCACCCTCAGTGTACAGCCAAACAATATTAAACTTTAATTGAGCAATTTCACCCGAAGTTGGATTTGGGATTAATAGAATATTATATTCAAACTTCGACAAGAAAATTGAAGATCGTTTCCAATTCCCAGACCAATACTGTAATACGATATTAAGTACATGTCAAGTCCCAGTCAATGGTTTTTGAGAATTCAATTCATGAAATTGATCATTACAAAACATACTTTTGTTGTTGTTGTTGACATTTTTGCTTTTCTCGATTCATTTTGACTTAAGGTCAACTTTTAAACCTACGAAAATCAATTCCCACCTTTGAATCTACATAATTACTAAATTCCCAACCCAATAGAAACAATGCAAAAAAACACATACCTGTTCTTCTACATCGTTCTGTTCACCATCTAAATGGCCATCAAAAAGAAAAGAAAAGAAAAAAGAAAAAAAAGAATCAAAAATGGACATTGAGTTATTTTAGTAATGAAATTAAAAACGCGAAAGGAGATCAGGTTCACTGTCAGGGTTTTTGCAACTGCCTTTATTCAAATTGAAGGGAAAAAGGGGGAAAAATCGACCCCATGCCACGCAATGTACACTAACATTGTCTCCTCTTCCCCTCTTCTAATCAATATTAGTCCAGATCAATAGCTGCACGCGACAAAACGGACAAATCCATAACAGCATCAACAAATCCCATATATGTCTCACCTTTTCGCTGCACCCGGTTCAAAACAAGAGCAGATAAACAAGTCAGGCCTAAAATTGGAGCTTTTTGGACATTTTAGACATCATTTCCACACATTTTTAAGCCTAATTTAGGTATTTTTTGTTTTTTCTATATGTATAATTTTTTTATTTTAGACTTTTAGACACTTTTAGGGTTTTTTAATTTTTTTTCCCACCACGTTTTCGACGTTTCGAGACTATTTTAGACTCGTGGTATGTGGCCAAAAGTATATGCAGACTTTGAATTAAATTTAAAAAAAAAAATGTAAAACTATTGAAAACAAGTCGTAGGTTGAAGAGACAAGTGGGCGCACCTAGTAAATGCATTTGCAAAGCTTGTCCCGAGGTGCGACTATTGTACAACACTAGACACCCCATTTATGCCGCTAAAGGTCATGTGACTCTTCGGTTCGCGTTTTCGTAATAAAAAAAATCGATTCATTCCTATTAATCGATTCTTCAGAAAGTGAATTTTTAATTTTTTTTAATATTACTGTAATATTAAAAAATTAAATTGAAAAACAAAATCTAAAAATAAAAAAAAAATCGAAACACGAATCGATTTTTATCAAAATGAGCTTTTAAATATCGATTAAAAATTTTGTATTCGATTTTTACCATTAAAATCGAATATAAAATATCGATATAGATATCAAAAGCAAATATAAAAAATATCGGAATCGTTGTATTCGATTTTTTTTGTGCATAAAATAGAGTTAAATTTATATTTTAAAACCAGAAAACTCCAAACACCTTTCTAAAATAATTAAAAACATCCGACTACAACCGAGCTGAAACCCCTCCGAATTCCAAAATCCCCTAAACCCACCCGACCCCTGAAACACTACCACCACCACAACACGCTACAATAACACAAAAACAACAATTTCACGCTCTTAAACCACTTTCAACTGCAAACAAACACCGAACCCGAATTATCAAATGAGACACGTAGCGAAAAAAATAGGAACTCGGTTACGTAACAAGGACAAGTGAAGGGGATCACACCAAAAACAAATCACAACAAAAATTTAAAAAAACAAAACACCAAAAATAAAAACATTAAAACCCGAAAAAAAAATCTAAAAACACGAAATTTTTATAAAACACCAAAAGCGCTCCAGCCGCTCGATATCAGCTGTTTACCGTCGCACCGCCCACGAGACCCTACAGAACCCCATGCATCCCGTGTCAAAGAATCCAAAAAACCCCCTAAAGTAAGAATTCCACCCGTCGAAACTTGCAAAAATTTAGAAAAACTGAAAATTTTCGATTTTTCACCGCGGAGCACTGCTTTAGGCCTAACGCTGTTTGTTGAGGTGTCACGAGTGGGACACCCCGTCCTCGCGAGCCCCTTATCAGCAACGAAAAGGCAACTTACACCCCACCAAACTATTTCCAGGCCACGACCAAATTTGTCCCTCGTTTAAAAATAAATTACCCACATTTTTCACCCTGAAAAGTAAAACCACTTTACGTATTAAATAAATTTCTCCGTTTTTTTACCTCGCAAAAACCCGCACCACATTTTCCCAAAACCAATCAAAATTTTTTTTTAAATCAAATCAAAACGAAAAACCATCGCATCTTCAAATCGCCCAAAAATGGCTCAAACAGCGGGTAAATATCGCCGAAACATCGCATCACAACGTTGAAAACGATGCAAAAATCTCGCGTACCCGAAGCAGCCATATTGACCCCAAACAGACAGGATTAAGACGGAAAAACTACGCACTTGTGTTCTTTCCCCGGTCGTTTGCGGGTCTAAAAATGGCGCGATCGGGTGCGGGAAACAGCGTTCCGTCGCGTGCGGCTCGCGCCCGATCTCTGCCAGCTTTTTATCGCGGTAAAAAGGTGATTTTGTACTTACGGTTTCAAATTTGTGGACCCGATGAGCATACGTCCCAGTTCGCGCAGCCATGTTTG
>JAQFZP010000296.1:0-41935 GCA_034695745.1 Geophilus truncorum | reverse complement strand
ATCAGAGTTTGGGTAATTTTAAGCAAAACCGGTCACGTTAACGCCTATGTTTTTTTTTCAAATGTGAAATCCAAGATGGCGGTGCTGAGGCAACTGTGCTTAAGTTTATCATTTAATAAGATAACGTTGTTTTTTAGTATTTTATCACTTTGTATCTCATATGGTAAGTGGCCGTAGTTCGAAATCAGTGATAAAAAATATCAAACGTGTAAACATTAATCTAAAAGTCAATATTTAGCCTTCATAACAGATAATCAGATAAAACCCCGTAAAAACACTTTAAAAAAGTCAGAAAATTATTTATCATATCGAAAACAATTACTGACATTTTATTTTCTAACATAATCTCCCTAAAACGACCCATAATGACACGTTTTGAGAATTTAAACGTTTAAAATCGACCAAATTGATGAAGGGTGTGGTCATTTTCTAGGGTCAACATTGGAATGTTATGTTTGCTACAATCAAGATGGAAATTACGACAAATGTGTGAAAACTGTACAAACGTGTAACCAATTTGAAGACTGGTGTTTATCTACAGTCAAATGGGGCAGTGAGTATTTTTTTATTAAAAAAATTCAATTTTTTATGGATTTACTCATTAAAGGACATCTTGTTTTTATTTAGGTTTACCTTACTGGCAACAGGGAGCGCCAAAAATGTATTACATTAGCAAACAATGCGCTACTAAAGATATGTGTGTTCGAGCTATACGCGACCGAGTCACAGTTTGCGATAGGATTTGGTACAATGATTGGGAATGCGCCGAGTGTTGTCAAGGAGATCGATGCAATTACTACATAACTGTAATGTATTAAGTTTGTTATTAATTGATAAGTTTTATTAATTTTTTTTTTTTTATAGTTGGGAGCCAGTAACACGCGAACTGAAGTGAAATTACTTATTTTAAGCATTTGTGCGTCTATTTTAATTTGGTATAAATTTTTATAAGGATTTACACATTTTTTTAATTTTTAGTCATTTTTGTATCAGTCTTTATGTTGTATCTTGAATCATGTATGTAAATGATGAATGATAAATTTCCGTCCACTTGTACAGATTTTTTTCTATTTTTACATTCCACTGTAATTAATAAAATCATGGTAAAGAAGAGCAAATAAATAAATTTTTGTAAAAACTGTTATCTTGTTTGTTAGTTATTTGTAGGGTTTAGCAGGACTAACCGTCGTTTAAATCCCGCCATATTTTATAATTTTCCCAAAATGTCCCTATTTTGGACATTGTGATGCAGTTGAGCTATTTTTTCAATTTGCCACTAACGGGCAATGCGCATAACATTAGAACTATATTCTCAGATCTAAATTTTTGATCTGACAGTGAGAAGTAAAAAGTAAATTTTATGAGAAATTTTTAAAACAAAATAATATTTTGCTAATAGCCAAATCTTAAAAAAATATTCTTTTAAATTGTAAAAAGGATCATTTTTTCTTTTTAATTTTACAGCTTTTAATTCTGCTTTACATTAAATTTTCACTAACTTTTATTATGCACATGATTGGCTTTCCATTACATCTTTTTATGGCTTTTAATCTAGTTTTCCAACTATTGCACCTTCGAAAGAGACTTTCTACATTAAGATTAGTTTAAGCTTCAATATTTCTACTTATATTTAAATCTTTAATTTGTTCTTTGTTAAGCCTATATTTTGTCCCTAGTTTAAGCCTTTTAGTACATGATCATTGTTATGGCATGCTTCTTTTATTGATATATCAACATTCTTGATTGTTACTTACAATAGTGTTATGCTATTGTTGTAAGGTTTCTTTGCAACTGAAATGTCATTATTAAATCAGTAAAGCTTCAGCTTTGCTCAAGACAACATCTTTCTTGGTTCTCTCTTGACTTCTTATTTTTCTTTCTTTCTTGATTCTCTCTCTCTTGGCTTTTTTTTTCCATTGCATTAACTTCTGTCACTTTTATGATTGCTTTAAAGTTAGCTTTTTTTCATATCTTTCCATTCTGTTTTCCAACTAACTTTTTATTGGTTCACTTTCAACTTTCAATTACATCTTTCCACTCATTTCCATTTTGTTTTTCAACTAACTTTACAACAACTTTTCTGATTATTTTAGTGTTGGTTTTGCAGTAAATCTTTTTACTTATTTTCATTCTGTTTTCCAATAACCTTTCTTAGTACTTTAGAAGATTTACTTTGCAGTAAATTTTTTTACATCTTCAGTCTGTTTTTCAACGCAACCTCTCTATTGGCTTTCTCTTTTTCACTCTGGCATTCTGATTGCTCTTTATTCTGTTTTCCAACTAGTTATTCTGCAATTTTATTTTATTTCTGCTACTACTGAATCTCGCAGATGCATGTGAACACATCTTTCTTTATTTTCTTTCTCTTGGCTTCTTCACTAGACTAACATTAGCTCTAACTTAAGAGACACGGCATGACGTAAGATATCTTTTATTTTTCTTTTGGCTACTTCTTCTTCTTCACAACACTAACATTAGCCCTACTCTCAGCACTCTACGTTATGAATATCTATTTCTATATAATGTAACGAATAAATATTATGGAACCGCATACAAAGCCTAACGCTAGCCCACGACGAAAGCCCCTTATGGTAATTGTGAAGTCTTGGGCCTATTCAAATTTAGCGATTTATAGACTACTCTTAAATTTTTAATTTTTATTTATTAATTTTCCCGTCTTAATCGTTAGCAGCTCCATCTGCTATTAATTGTAAACGTGTTATGAACCTGTTGTGTTTGGTGACTCGCTCGACTGCCATCGATAGCCAGTGTGTTAGCAAGCACAAAGAAAATAACTTACCTTCAGTAAAGACAGAACTCCATTCTGTTTACGTGTGTCATTATCTCGTTGATCCTGTTTAATACTTAACACATTTTATAAATTTTATAAATTTCATCACTGCTTCACATCTCGACATCATTTCAAGGCCTAACATACAGACCTCAACTTATACATAACAACAAACAGTAATAAACAATAATAAACAACAATAATAACAACAATAATAAACTCTTAAATCTAACAAACATAATCAATCAAATCTTACTTCTAACACTAGTCAGCGCCACAACACGTCTAAACCCATTTTAAATATCATATCACTGATTTTATTCTCTTGGGACTTAGCTTTTTAACTCTCTTGGCACTTTTACAGTAGCAATCTTTTAGCATATCTTTTTATATATTCATATTCTGTTTTCAACTAGTCATTTTGTTATTTTATTTTATGTCTGCAATTTGTAAATAACATGTAATAGTGTTGGGCAGGTTAAAGGCAATAAGAGTATTTGCCCATATTCTATATTCTAGTGTTGCTGACGTTTTATAAATTTCATGATGATGATGATAATGTGGTGTGTGTAATATCCAATGCTTTTCAGTTTTTCCTGCCTGATTGCTTTAGTTTGACTTTGCAGTAAATCTTTTTACATCTTTTCATTCTGTTTTTCAACTAACTTTACACTAGTTTTTCAGTACCGGTACCACATATCTTTTTATTCTGCTTTTTAACAAACTTTACACTAGCTTGTATTACAAATGCTAGACCAAATGCTTTTTTCATTCGTGGCCTTAAATTTATTAGTCTGCTTTTTCCATTCAAGATGGACTTTACTAGAAATATACATAAGATCGATTCGTGTCATTAGGCAATTATATTTTGTAATGAGAGGGACTGTTCTGTTGCAGTTGGAGGGGCGCTGTTTCACTAAAAGTAGATGTTCCACTAGAGGTAAACACAACTAGTGATTCGGTATGGGATCTCTTCATATATCTATGATATAATAAATAAATTAAAAATTAATAATGTCTATATCTAAACTAATCTTTTATTGGTTTGTTGTAGAGCTACTTTGCACAATTAGTTTCATAGAGACACACTGGTAAAGTTTTACTTCACACAGTGTATAACAAACCAAAATTGTCCTGCTTTTAACCCCTTCTCATAATTTTTGATTAACTGTGTTCCTAGATAAAAATTTTGTAGTTGGCAATCCTACAAAGAAGAGCAAATAAATTAATTTTTATAAAAACTGTTATCTTGTTTATGAGTCATTTGTAAAATGAGATTATCAGTTATTGTTTGTCAATAACAAATCTGTGGTTGACTGCTTGAGTAATGAAAGTTCAACAAAAGGTAAATTAATATTGATTTTAAGGTTTTACGACTGTAAAAGTGGTTTTATATCTTCTTTTTTTTTTACTTAAAAACGCGCTGTAAAGGTGCGGTTGATTTGATTTTCGATTTTTAAACATCTGAAATTGGTTTATTTTTTATTTTGTTAAAAGGGCCACACTAGTAAAATGGATAAATTTCCACTGCTTTTAGCCATTGTAGCTGTTATTCTTGGTGGAACAGCTGTCAACTTAATAAATTGGCAGCAAAAGCAATTGGATGTGTTTCACGATACTCTCCGTGCTCAACAGGAGGCGCTTTCGACCATTGTGCAAGAAAATAAACGTTTACAAACCCATGTTGCCGCACAAGAAAAAGCAATTCAAACCCTTTTAAACACGAGAACTGCAGAAATTGCAGAAATGAAAACCACTGACACTGTTATTTCTCTATAGCAGCAAATAAATTTAAAAGTAATGTCACTTGATGAAACTCAACGAGTAAATTAAAAATTGAAATTATCTGTTCTTTGCATGTTTAAATTAAAATTGTAACTTTATTAAGTTTTCATAGGTATGAACAGGAAATAACGCTAAGAAATTGCTGATCGATTACGAGTTTGCTAACTTGTAACCTAGCAACCGTTGCCAGGTGATGGCGTTAGCATCCGAAATGGATCCGATGGGATTACTTAAATATAACAACAGCGCTTTAAACATAGTTTAAAACAACACGAAAATCAATACAGAGAAAGTTAATTACCTCTAAAAGTGTTTTAATTTAAATTTAATCAATAATAAAAATACACAACACATCATTTCCCGTGCTAAAACAAACATAATTAGAATTTTAATTAAAATTACGACTTTGTTTTTACATCACCTGTTAAATATTAAAAAGTAGGTCAAGGTAAGCTGACATAAAACTGCAATAAACGAGCAATAAACGCCAAAAGAAGAAAAATTTATCCGGGAGATGCACTGCGCATGCGTGGTGGATGCTGGATCAGTTTTGTATTTCACGATCCTCAGCAACGGTCTAAGTGCTCATTGGTGCGAACGCAATTTTTAAATGCGAGTGGGAGGGGCTCAGGTGCTGCCGTCTTGAGTCGAGTAGGATCATACCTGCCAGAATCTTCCGATCGTGATACACAAATCCTGTATGTTTTCTGAGGTCAGCAAGAGATGAAAGGGGCAGTATTGATCCTGTTACTGGGAGGATTTTTCATACCCGGTAAGATGAGTTTTTAATTAATTTTAAGATTGTCATATTTGATATTTTGATTCAACTTGATAATTTTGATTGATGTTGATGGAATAATTGACTTTTTTTTTTGCAATTTTTATTGAAATTTAATCTCATTTTGATTTTATAATTTTTTTTCAGTTGTGGCATTCAATATCTTGGTTTTTATAAAAATTGTTTTTATTTAAATTTGTGTACAGTATTATGAAAAAGCGATTTTCAAAAACTGTAAAAACTTTAAAAACCAAGATATTGAATGTCACTATATATTTTTAAGTAGAATTTGTGTAAAATTTAACTTTTTTGATATATTCATCAGTAATCGATTTTGATACAGCATTTGATTTTTTTTTTGATTTTTTTTTTAAATTTTGACATTTTCCAACTTTTATTTTTTTTTTTGAAAATTTCTTTTGAATTTTTAAATTGAAATTTGATGCAATGCCATTACGCTTCTGTCCTAACCAGCTGATCGCTTGATGTATTGATCTTTCGCGACTGCGGTTAATTGCATTTTAAAAACTTCCCTTTAATAGTTAAATAACTTTTATGCGGGCGTTCAAAAAATGTAAACCACTTGACAAAAAATCTATTCATGTACATGATCGTTTTGGTGAAAGTTGAATAGAAATGTCGTTTAAATGAAGCGGCAGGTGTACTGTGAAATGGTTATTTCCATAGTAACCACCGCAAACGTTTTACGACCGAGTCCATAAAGTGAGATTATCTGTGCATTCCCGAGTGGATTTGCACACGATGCGATTACTTTATTATACCGGGGGTTTATAAAGATGCAGTTGTCATGGCAACGGCCATTTAAGGCAGTGCATTGCAGAAAAGTTATTGAAAAAATGTCAAGATTCGGAGAATTGATTTTTTTTCTTTCCTTTTTTCCATCTCTAACCAAAATGAAATCATTTTAATACTTTTTTGGTTTGTAGGTTCGGCAGTGTCGAATAACCTCTCTTGTTATAAATGTTTGGTCGAGTCGAATGATTTATGCACCGAAAATGATTTGAAACCGTGTCCGGATGACAGAGCGTATGATGTTTGTGTTACAATCGTGCGGAAAACTGGTAAGTTTACCCCCTGCGGCCCCTGGTGGTAAAATTTTATACCAAAAACAATATTTAGCAATTTAATTAATTTAACTCTTAAAATATATTTTTTAAATGTTTTTAGCCAAAGATGGTTTTCATATCGAAAAACGATGTGGTTTGGGACCGTGCAACTTGAACCGAAAAGGCATCGAACTGCTGGGAGTAGATCACTGCGATCAATCACAAAACGAATACGAATGCATGTCGTGTTGTAAATCTAATGGCTGCAACAAGAGCAAGGGTAACGACGTGAAAGGAAGTTTAATTTTCGTTCCGATTGCTGCATTCCTCATTTACTCTTTCTTGTAAATCCAAGCACGTAGTTGAAAAATTAAGAAATGCAACATAAGATTTTACATTCTGACACTTTTTATCTCATAAAGTTCAAGTTTTCTAATAGCTTTTACGATGTAAGTAATAATAAAAACTCCCGTTATTATATCACAACTGCTCATGCGCATCACTCGTCTGCTTAATGTTTTACGAGTTTTGCGCGAACATCGCTTCGAACGATAAAATGTAATTTAATAAATTGTAAATGAATAAAGTAGACTATTTTCTCATTTTTCACTCGTCAGAAACTGTCCACTCATTTATTAATTCATTGATTGCTTTATATATATATTTATATACAAAAAATATTCTAAAAAAATCGACTTGTACAAATTTAATATACACATCTTTGACTAGTAATTATATTTCTTAAAAAGAAAAATAATTTGTTTTTTTTTTTTCAAATAAAATGCATATATAAAACATAATTTAACAATAAAAATAAAACATGAAAACTAATTCCTAAACACGTTTCATTTCAAAAAAAACAAAAAACAAAACAAAAAACTGTATTCAAAGGCACAAATTTTGAATTTTTTCCTAAAAGTAATAAATCACACTCAAAACATTCCGTCGTGAATACCAATAGGAATGAGAATGAGAAAGAAAATTGTCATATTCCGCGCAAGGTACCGCCAATCAGATGGCGTTGCATACTTCACTAGTTTCAAGGTAACTTCATGAATATCATGCGCAGCACAGATGAATATAAATGACGTCACCATTATGTTGAGAACAGGATAACTGGGAACTAAAACTAACATGCCGTGTGTGTCTGCTGCCAGCCAGATGTGATATTGACATATGAACAACTATAAAAAAAAAAAAAAAAAAAAAAATTGAAGTTTAAAATTTAAAATACAATTGAAAAAAAAAATTATTTCCTACTTCTAAGGAGAATTTCCCAAACCACGCGAAAAACGTGCTGTACCGCGTACGTAATAACCCGCTAATATTTCTTAGTATTATGTACGATACTATCTGTAATTAAAAACGTTTTTTTTTTTTTTAATATATAAATAATTCTAGATGTAATAAATTTTATGACTTACAGGAACAAAAGTGACGTATGGATGAACTTCATTGCACTCTGCTTTGTTACGACACAATTTGGCAAACACGGAATAACCCTAAAACATGAATAAATTAAAAAATTAAAAACTTACTAATTTTTTAAAATAAAAAATTAATTTACGAGAATTCCAACTAGTGATAAAAACGTAGCCATAAACGCTAAGTTTCTTGAAAATAAATTGCTATGATTACTGTCCTCTAAAATTCGGTATTGCTTAAGTAAATGATAAGCAAATGCAAACAGCATTCCATACGCGGTGCTCTGTATACAATAAATAATGCAATAAGTACTGCAGATACGAGGTAAAAAATTCATGAAAGAATATTACATATCGATCGATTTTCCACCGAAACCACCATTCTCTGATGGAGTCATCTTCAGTCACGAAAAAAGCCTTCCAAGGTCGGGTTACAAAGATTTTCTCGAAAAAAACCTGTGGAAACGTTAAAATTGAATTCAGGTATTGATTTTGTGTTTATAAATTATTTTTTTTTACCTCCGATATAAATAAAATTGTGACAATACTGAATAAAACGACGAATTTCAAAACGACGTATAAGTTTTGCAGTGGATTTGCTTTAATAAATTAAAAAAAAATTAAAAAAAAAATTAAAATCAATTCCTTTAATATTTATTTTATTACCTTCAGCAGAAGCGCTTGTAACTCTAGGAATGAATGTCATTGTTGTGTAGATAACCAAAAACCAGAAAGAAATCAATGGAACGAAGTAATAAAACTGATACGGTCGATTCATGCACAAACATAAAACAACCACAAGCAAATTCACGCGAAATAATACCTGTAAATAAATAATAAATCAATAATTAACTTCGGTTTTAAGTGTTAAATTATTTTTACGTCTGTACTTGGAAAAGCCGTAACACGCTGGTATCGGTTTTGTGCCAGAAGTACGTGAAATGACCGTAACCGCTGAGAAACAGATATGCGGATACTAAAACTCGAATATTCATGTAAATTGGAAGAACTTGACTAGCACCGGTCATGTGATATATTAAGATAACTAGTTGCATCCAGCCTTTCCATTCATTTGTCTGGTCGCGGTGAAGAACTTTGGTGAGTTGCGTTTCTTCGGTGAAAAACAAACCCAGTGCGAAAACGTAGGCGAAGGGCAAGAAGAAATTTAAATGTGTGTAGTATTTGTTTTCTTTCATAAAGAAATTCGTTCTAGGATAGAAAAGTTGTAAAAATTCGGATTTTGAGAAAATTTGATGATAAACCTGTCGCATAAGAAAAAGTATCCCATGATAATTCCCAGTCGAGCGAGTGATGTGGACAGTTCGTACCATGATTTAACTTCAATGGTAGTGTTGGATACGCAATTACCTAAAAAAAATGAAATTGATTTAAATAAAATTGAAAAAAATTAAATTTTACCTGTTTGTGATCGTCTTGGATTTTTTTTCCGTTTCCGTTTATGTAAAATCATTATAAATGCTATAACAACACTGCGGAAAAAGAAATAATTAAATATAATCCATCAAATCGATTCATCACATTACATAATTCCCAACGAGGAAAGTGAAATAATTTGAAGTGTTGTGATTGGTTCTGCTCGACTGCAACAAGTGCCGTCGTTATAATTCATCGGATCATTGCAGTATAAATTCAACAAGATTTGAGTATCCTAAATAACAAAAAAATAATTAAAATTTCCTTTAAAAAAAAACAACTTTATTTTAATTAACTCACTGAATTAAGTGCAATTTTCCCAATGTGTAACCCATCTTCACTATCCAAATTGTATCCCTGCGCCACCAAGCGAGACGAACTCCAAATATGCATCGAACTGACTCTCCTATTAAAATTTAAGTTTAAAAAATTTAAATAATATATAAAATAAATAAATAAATAAATAAATAACTAAACCTACAAAACATCCATCGCCACTTTATTATAGAGATCAATTTGTTCATTAGTGATCAACTGTCTCTCTTTCTTCATTTTATCAGGAAGAACGGGGTCTTGAAGCATGAAAAGCACCTTCGTCTTCGGCTGCAAGTGATTTATGGGATGAGTTAAACGGGTTAAACCGTCTTGATAAGCCTCTAAGGCCTCCATGCTGCCGTTCGATGTCTTTATGGACCACGTTGCACTGCCCATGACCACCAAACTCGGTCTTTGGTCCACAGGTAACTTCACCCAAGCGTCACACACGTCGATCATGCTTTGATTTACCACGGGTTGCCACAAAAACTCCTAAAAGAAATAATCAAACTTTAATTTTTACCCAAAATTTATATTTTATACACTTACAACTGTAAGTTTTAACTGATCGTCTGTGTATTTCAAGTCGGAATGTTTATTATACACACTCTCCTTTGGACTTGGGTTCAGGTGTTGTACTAAAGTGAGATAGAGTTCTCTGGTCCTCGAATCTCCCACGAAAACGATATGATTTCGACCACCCAGATAGTCGATATATCGAAAACACATTCGGGAATCCCTGAAAAAACATTCATTTGAGTTATTTTCACATACTCATCATCTGTTTATGTTACAATTTGACAATTTTCCTCACATTTCGTTGTATGTATGCATCATGCAGCCATAAGGCTGCCAAACGTGGTATCCTTGGAATCGGCCGTCGCTTAGTAACCATTTGCACGAGTCTATCCCTGTGTTTAATAAGAATTGCATTAAAATAATTAAAAATTTGACATTTTTAACATGTTTTTTAAAATTTTAGTTGATGTACCGTAGACTAAGTGGATTATAGCGTGGTATAAAATGAATCCAACCACGAGCGTAACAGCGATGACTTTAGCATTTTTTGCGTTTATGTGTTGAAGAACTTCAGACGGGACATTCTGTTTGCTCACATCTTGGTCCGACATTTTGACTGTGTACCTGGCATGTGGGTTTATCAGCTGAGACGCAAGTGCTCACCGTGGGACATTTTATCTTTGTCTGATTCCATTTTGTTTTTGCTGCTTTGGCGCATAGCGACATCTGGCGGGGAAATGACCAAATATCTACCTGTAACAATTTTGTGTAAAAAAATTGTTTTTAAAATTAATTTTTATTATTCATTAAAATGTGTCAGATCCAGTTAAAAAATACTGTTTTTTCTTTTTTTTTTTTATATTTTTATTTTTCAATTCTGATTCATAAAAAGACATAGCGGGTATGTGTGCCATCTGGTACTAATTACATAAGATTTTTTTTTGTTGAGTTCTATAAATTATCAAACTAAAAGATAAAATAAAATTGATATAAAATCTTCAACTCTTACAAATAAATATATATCAAATTTATTTACGTAATAATTTATATTTATAGATTATAGAAAACGTGTTTATTACCTCTTCCAACTAATTAACAAAGAAACCCACAAAAACCAGTTGGAAGTTAAGTCAAACTTCCCAAAACTGATTTTATGACTTCCACTCATCCGCGAAACCCAAACTCCAGGGCTTTCTTTGAAATCAATTTCGCTCTTAAATCCATCCAATCACGCGCCACCTAACAACCAACCATCTCACCGGCAGCCAATCACGTTCCTTGTTGCATCTATTACTAAAACGTAGCAGGTGGAGTTCATTGAACCCTTGTACTCTCACTCAGCTGTGAGGGAAAGCAAACCGACGCCATGGTGTTTCACCCATCTCCATCCCCCACTCACCCCACCTAAACTGGACTTGCAGGTCCATCTTTTCATTCTCTTGACTGTGGCGGGCCCTGGAGTAAGCGCAGGGCGGGAACGCAGCATCAGAACCGTCGTGTAGCTCCGCCTGTACCGGTGGCCTACTTTCGCCGGCTGACCGTGAACTCCGCTTCTCTATCACAGACAGCAAACATGCAGAGTTTCGACGTCTCCAGCACAACAGGCCCAGAATTACCTGTGAAAACCAAAATCAAACACAAAGATAGACGTCCAGAAGGTTTAGGTAAGTTGAATTTTATTTTAAATTTTATTTTAATTTATTAATGAGTCACGAGAAAATTTATGGGGGTTTAGTTTGTGGGTGTAAGACAATGGATAAATAAGAAAAATGGGGAAATCGTTATCATGGATTTATGTAATAATTTTCGTGGTGAATGTGGGTTTTGATCCGATTTTTAGTTTTTTTTTTAATGTTTTGGTGTTTGGTGGGTTTTTTAAGGTAAGATATAAATGTGGGAATTAAATGTGAATAATGTTGTGGGATGAGCAGGGAGAGGCTGGTTCAACGTAATTTGAGGTCTTTTTTTATTTTTATGTCCGGAGCAAGGCCAATTGATGCTCGATATGAAGCAATGTAGGCCAAGGCCAAAATAACTTTTATAACTAAAACACCATTATTTTCTTTTTTTTTTTTTTTCTTTTTTTTTATGGATAATTTTATCGATCTTCATTCGTATTTATAAACACCACAAATACATGTCACAAAAACCTTGAGGAAAAACACAAAATACATTTTAAAAAGAGTGATTTGTGCCGTTTCCAACACACAACACAAACAATCAATCACAAAGTACTGAAAACAAAACAAGACAAAAACAAAATGGCTGTGCAAGTCATGAATTATTCACTTTGAATTTTCTTGCAAATTCCAGTTACAAAATCGTGATTTATCGCCCAAATTATTACGCGACGTTTCATAAGTGTCGTTTATGTTTTTTTTTTTTTTTTTTTTTTTCTTTTCTTATTGAAATGCGAATTGAACTCGATCCTGTTCCTCAACTTGTTTTGTGCATTAAGAAGGGGGGGATGTTAAAGCCAGTCAGTCGTCTGTCCCGCGTTCCCCTCGAGTTTCGTGCCCCTACCCTGTTGCCCCAGTGAACAAGCCTTTCCCTTTTATTCAGGTCAAGGGCAAGTGTCTGTGTTTCGCTTTACCCTCGCGTCTTTTCTCCATCGAGCGGTGTTAAAACAACCTTCGGTTTCAAAGGCTTTAAGTCGGCGCTTTGCTTTTCCCACGTGTTTCAAACGGAAGAAAAAGTGCGTAAATGGTTACATGCACCTGGTTTTGCAACGCAAATTGAAGCCAGGTGCTTTTTCTCGTTCGCAATGATACGATTCTATTTTTTTTTTTTTTTTATTTTTCTGCGTTGGATTTCGATATTCGTACCAATTGGCCATGACCTTCATATCCGTTCAACGCTAACTAGCGACGGGATGTGAAAGTTCTGTCCAAAATCGATGTTTTCTTCTTTTATTTTATTTTTTTATTTTTGTTTTTTGGCTTAGAAAATAACAAAATAAAGAAAGTTCAATGTTGATTTAAAGTGATAAATATTATTTTAAGTTCCTGAATTTTCTAAAAATGCCAATCGACTATCGCTATGAATAATTAAGAACATGGCTTCCGCGTTTGAATATATGCTTTTCCTTGATAAAAATATTCAAAGATGTCGCGTAACTGTGAAATAACACTGAAAATGGCCGTTGAAGTGGAAATGAGAGTCGCGGCCGACCTGGGGGTGATGATGGGATAAAAAAAAAAAAAAGAGAAAAAGCAGACGTTACACCCAGCATTGTGGGGCTGTAAAAAGAACCATGTCTGGTTTATCCGGTGCACTTGCAAAAACAGCAACTGGTTGTTGATGGTTTTATTTCTCTCTTTTCTGTTGAATTTTTTTCTCTCCCCCCCCCCCCCATACCCCTAACTGCTGTATAAATTTTATAGCTTAGTGCCAGCTGAAAAATACAGGAACTATTTCCAGATTTGTTATCAGTGATAAAGGTCAAGGTTGTTTTATTTACATCTTTTTATACATTTCTGTTTACACAGCTGTCATCATAAATTTTTTATTTCATCAGTTTTAATTGAGGGATTAAATGGAAAATAGTTAATTTGATCTAAATATTTAGCTGCAAACGTAATGGAATAACTATTTTTGAATGGACGTAGCCATTATAACATTGCTCTTTGGCACGAAACTCTAATCGGTAACCTTGACCCTGAACAAGAGGAAAATAAACTGATCAATGACGCCATATTTTATTATCATTAAAATTTTTTTTTATGTTTTTGAAATATGAAAATGATTAATTTTATTTTGTTTAGTTAGTATTTATTTATTTATTTATTTATTTATTTTTTTAATTTTAAAAATTTTGAAATTTTGGAAATTTTGGAAGTTGGAATAATTTTTTTTAATTTTTTCACTTTTTTTTACTTAACCCACTTGCTCAGGGTTCGTCGACACTGGGTTTTAAGTAGGGAAAGTGTGAAACGAGGTTGTTCTATAAATCTCATTCGCATCCTTTCTTCCCGACCTAGAAAGATGAGCGACAAAGTGATTAAGATTTTCAGAGCTTGAAAAGTGAAACTTAAACATCACTTCCTTATATACAGGAATAAAAAATCAAGAAAAATTTGAAAAAAATGATATTTTTCTATTTGTTTTGCTTATTCTATTTACTCTACTTGTGTAATGCAATAGCAGCTTGATGTAACACAAGTTTATATATACAGCGTTTCCATAACAACCGTGATGTTGTATAACGAAACTCGAATCAGCACAATTATTTTAGGGTTAAATTAGGTTTGAGGGTCTTTGAGGGCCTTTAGAGGGCGAAATTGATAGTTAAAATGGAATTAGGCTTATTTTAGG
Organism: Geophilus truncorum; assembly: GCA_034695745.1. Taxonomy (NCBI): domain Eukaryota; kingdom Metazoa; phylum Arthropoda; class Chilopoda; order Geophilomorpha; family Geophilidae; genus Geophilus; species Geophilus truncorum. Next base: position 27,508 of record JAQFZP010000296.1, on the reverse strand, counting down.
GTGTTGTGTATATATTCTTATTTCCGGGGAGATCAACGACCAGCAAGTGGCTTACGGTAAGGAATTCGTACTTTAAAACGGGGCACTAGGTGACCCGTTATGGGTGATGGAATATTGTAATTGGTACGCTGAAAGTTTTGTTTTTAATTATTTAGTTTGTTGTTATTTGGTTTTCCCTTTCTAATAAATCTTAGGTCTAACGCCTGTGGGTGTTTAGGGTTAGTTTTTTTGCGCTTAAATTAGGTCTTAGTGTTAATAAGTGATTGTGCTGGATAGGATTATAGGAAGTGGTTTCCCATGAGTCTAATTTTAAGTTTGGCGAATAAGTGAGTCGGGAGTTTTATCCGGAAAGACGGTTAACGGGAAGAGTTTCACAGAAGCAGAGTTCCACTGCAGAGTTCGTTTCCCAGAACTCCGTTCTCAACGTTTGACATTTCAAGGTCAAATAAAGCTGATGGAGAATTGGAGATGAGGTTTCAGGAAAAGATGTGCATAAAACCGCAAAATGAAATTTCTTTATTTTTTCCCGGTTTAATTTGTAGGTTTTAACGCGGAAGTAGAATGTAGATAAAGTATTGATGTTAGAATTTTAATTATATTTTGTACATAAATTTAAAAAATTAAAAATAACATTTTTTAATGATTTTTTAACCTAATTACGCAGTAAAATTTCATCAATTTCTAGAATGAAAGCTTAATAAGTGGGGAGGAAAAACAAAAATTTCTCAAATTTTTCTCTTTCTTTAAATTTTCTTTATTTTTCTCTGTAATCTGGCGTTGGAACAGCGTGAAATGGAATTGGTGAAAAGCGTAAAAGCATCACCCTGTAGCTGGCTGGCTCTTTTCACTCATTTCGCTGTGGCGCAGTTTCCCAAAATAGTGTCGGTTTGTCATAAATACCTATCCCAGCATGCCACTCGTGTTGTTGCCAAGCTGTCAAGGTCAAGGTAGTTGGGTTTATGGTTCCTCCACACTCACACACAGCGTCCCCCTCGTTGCACGTCTTTTATTTATTTTTTTTTTTTCAAAACATTTTTCCTTCACGCTATTGGATGACCCCCATTTCTACATATTCCCCCCCAATGACCCCCTACCCTAGTCCCCTAACATCACCTTTCATCTTTTTCTGTGCAAAATAAAAAGAGGCATAAACAACAAAAGAAGGAAATTGGAGCAGTTTGAAAAATGAAAACTAATTACCCAATTTCAACACCGGAGGGCGCTATTTTTGCATTGATAATAATTTTAAGGCGCAAAATCGGCAATTGCGTTTGAAGCTGCCAAATGGATCGATAAAGCGCCCCTTGAGCGAAAATCGAGTGTTTTAGAAGCGACCTCGACCGTGAAAAAGAGGCATTAAAGAGGATGTGTGCTGTTGTTTACGCCGGAGCCACGAGAAGCGAACGTGGAAATGAATAAAAGATACGGGTCTTTCTTATTTATTGTTTTCGTCTTTAAATTTTTTATTTATTTTTCTTTATTACATCATATAACAGCCACGTGCTCGACCTTGGACATTTTTGATATAGGACGACACAAAAATGGTGGATTTTTCCATCAGATTTTCTTTTTTTTTGATGTAATAAATAATAATTATAATAAAAATTGTTATTTATATCTGGACTGGGCGCAGTGCATTAAGGTATTAATGTAACGGAATAAGTTCACGATCGCAAATCGATTTTTTTTATTACTTTTCTTGCTAAGAGAAATGCGATTAAACGGATCTTCTATTTTTAGTACAAATGTACGATTATATAAAACCAACACTAAGCAAAAAAACTTTAAAAAAATTTATATTTATAAAAATATTTAATGCATCACCAGATACGACACGTAAATTATCTTTCTTTTTTTTCTTTTTTTTTTGGTGTGTAATATCTGACCATGACCTCATTTCCAACAGATTTCTGCAATAAATAAACAACAATGTCGGTTTTTTTGAAAAATAACAAAAAAAAAAAAATATTTTTTATATTTCAATACAAAACTGCACTTTGTATTCATAAATGAACTTGGCCTATTTGAACTCTGACCCCAGGTTAAAATGCGAGGGGTAAAAATAGTGACTCGGCAAGCGAACCTGTTCTCCGAGGGGTTTCACCTTTATCCCTTAACCCCCATAACCTGTCAGCCAAGTTTTCTTTACAAATTTCATTTTCCCATGGGAAGATTGAAAAACATTTTTTTTCATTCTTTTGCCTTTTATTATTATTATTACCCCCTACCCACATACCCCCTGCTACATATTAAATATTTATACAGTGATACACTCATTGTTATGCAGTGCACTTGACACCCCTTAACCCCCTGCCTCGAAGACGAAAATTATGCAACTTGGTTTGATGCATTCGGATGTTGTTTATTAACCATTTGACCCTACCTTGGACTTTATATTTCATTTGCACTATGATGCAAATAACCGAATCGTTACATAAACAGTGATATAAAGCAGAATTTTATAGCTGTTAATTAAGATAATGATAAATCTTAACCAGACTTGTTAAAATATATGAGGCCTAGTTTTATATATTTGGGACAAGGAAAAAGCGAATTGTAAAATAATTCACTTAATTTTTATTTATTTACTCGTTTAAGTGGCATTTAAGGTAAAGTGATGTCATGAGTGGGTCCCTCTCGCGGCCGAATTGGTAAACTGTGACACGAGGGCATTTACCTATCCACCTTATTTCTCTCGACATAGTTTTGTAGTCGGAGCAATGAACTAGCCTCGTGCGGACCTATGTGCGGCCTAGTTTTACTTTCACTTGCTCTTGCTAAACGCCGCTTAAAAATGTGACGTTTCACTTCTTTTTTTGGGGTGGTGTGTATGTGTGATTCGATAACGAGTCATTCGCCTATTTCTTCACAGTTCAATGGGGGAAATGTTGCTCAATTGGCCCATATTTCAATCTAGGGGCACTCGGACGTAGTTCATTTACGGTTTAAAGTTGAGATGTTGATTTTAAAATATTAAAAAAAAATAAAAAAATGGTGGGGAGAGCTGGTGCTTCTTTAATTATAATTATAAAAATCTATAGTCATGAAATATATAATTTTTTTAAGCTTAATTTCTTTTTGGAAGTAAGATTAGAAATGAAAAATTAATTTACATTTGAAAATAAAACAAAACAATTTTTTTTTTTTTTTTTAGTGAAGAAAGGTAACTGTAAATTAAAATTTTTTATAAAAAAATAGGTTTTTATGCGTTTTCGCCGCAGGTGACGTTTGTTCGTTTACTTTCACTCGAATTTCACCCTTGGTCACCTCAATGAGGTCACCTGTTTTCGTTTTCAGTTGAGTTAATGAACTTATGGTAAGTTCTCGTACACTCTACCTGTTGGCGATTAGAGGCTAATTAAATTGATTTAAGCACTGAATTTATTACTTTTGGCGTTTTCTAAGTGAATTGTGTGTATGGGGAAACACGAACCCGATATGGAAGTTGAAAAAAGAAGTGCAAAAATAAAAGTTGTCTAGTGTAGGAGAGTAGGAATTCTACGACCTACAAAACTGCGTTGGGGCAATGACCAGGCAATTTGCTCCCATTTGGTATCTCACTCGGTTAATTTTCATTTCCATCTGTCTTTATGAAGCATATTTAGAAATTTCCCTTTTTTTATGCGTCTGGAATTTAATTTGATATAATTTTCAATTTTTTCAAGTAAAAAAAGTGAAATTTTAACTCTTTCAGTTGTACTTTGTGTGAATTATTTTTATCACATCGAGGCTGAGTTGTGATAATTGGGTCGACGGGAAAACAAGACTAATTGGTTATAGAACACTTCAGACGTGAAAATTTATAATTTATTATGAGAGTTGATGTAATATGTAACAAGATAAAATTATCAAAAGATTAAATGTTGCAAAATTTTTAAAATATTAAAAAAAAAAATTTTTTTTAATTTGGAATAAACCACAGACTTCATGGAGACGAGATTAAGTACATTATCAATACATCAGAATTTAAAAAACTAAGTACAGTCGAACCCTTTTATAACGAAGCTCAAGAGACCCCAAAAATTCATTCGTTATAACGGGTTTTCGTTATATCGAGACGAACTAGTACACGATTGCCATAGAGGGGGATTTTGAACGGATTCGTTATAACGGGGTTCGACTGTATAAATTTCAATTCCTTATAAAAGCCAAATCGAACAATACACTCACTCATCAACTTCCAATAAATCCCTATACATCCCTCTAAAATTTCACCGAACAAGTGCCAATCACTTTCCCCTTAAAATGACTCAAAAACTCTTGACAACCCTTCGAATCGATAAAAACAAAACAAAAACATGCTAAATCAAATCGATTTTAATTCCTCTCGAACTCTTTTAACCAGTAGGATTCTACAAATTCAGTGGGAAGGTCTGGTTTGGTTCGGCTCAGTTGAAATGAAAAGTGGAAGTGGCTCGACTTCCTTCGGAAGAGAATAAGTTCAGTAGGTTTGTTCGGACGTTCACCTCACTAGCCTAGTTAGCGAGTTGCTCGGCGAGGAAAAGTGTGTTACTCTACTCGCATCGCCCTCTCGCGGCCCGTTCAAAAGTGGGCTACACTGATACACGCGGCCATCGTGGAAACCGAGGGGTGTTAGGAAGGGGAAAATCTGTGCCATTCTCGTGCACGGTTTGTCTTGAGGACTTCCCAAGAAAATTCCTTCTCAATCGAGAAACCGCATCCGTCCACCAACTCGGTGGCAGTAATGGACGCTACTGGCTCTCGCTTTATCCTTATCTCGCCGGATTAGATGGCCTTGGCTGCCGGACGTGTCAACAATATTTGTGTATTTTGCAACACGTTTTTCCTGGATTAAGGAGACTTAAGTGAAATTTTTATAACTTGTTGGATTTGAAACTGTTTTTAAAAGGAAAATGATTGGGGACTCGAGTGTCGGTATTAAGATGGAAATTGCTACTCCTTTATTACCAGGTAGGATTTTTATTATTATTTTTATTATTATTTTAAAAAAATATTTGGGATATTAAGTGATAAAAATTGGAAGTTGTACACAGGAAGTGATTTTTGGATGATAATATTTTTTTTTTTTTAAATGTATTTCTGTATCTTATAAGTGATTGTGTGTTGGCTTCACTGCTGGCCCTGTTTGCCTCGTGCGACCTTCTTGTCGGACGCTGAACTCGGCGTCTCGAATGGAGGTCAGCGTGACGCAAACGTTTCACTCCCCCCTGTTCACCCTCTCTTTCCCGTCCAGATGGTGATGCATCTGTAAGAGCAATGTTTGAACACGTGGAAAGGGGAAAAGTGTAGTTTGTGATTAGTTTTTCAACGAGTGACGTCATTTTTTAATTGATTTCTAATGTTGTGGAGAGAGATTAAAAGAGGTGTTTAAAGGGTGAAAAGTGAAAAATAAGTTTGTGGTTATTTTTGGTTTTTGGTTTTTGATGGATTCAAAGGGGTATTGTGTGTTTGAGGTGATTATTTTGGGGCTGGGAGATGTGTTTTGAGCTTTATGGGTCACCCAGTGAAAGTTTAACTCTCCTTTGTTTTTTTTTTTTATTTATTTTCTTCCTTGAAAAGTCTTAGCCCACTTTGACCTATCTTCAGTTCCTTGACTTGCGTTTGGCTCCATTCCAAACATTGCCCTACTCCAGCTTTTAGAGGGTTATAAAAAGTTTCACTTTTTAACTTTTTCCGAAAATCAAAATTGTCAATTTTTAAATTTTCATATTAAAAATTGATAACTTATATATCAAAACTGACTTCATCTATTACATCAATTGATAAAAACTTTTTTTTTAATATTAAGTCCCAACTTCTAATTATTACCTACCCACACTTAGTTTATGTTTGCTTTGTCTGTATTAAGGTAAAACAAAGGTACATTGGGTGTATTAAAAGTGAAAATGGTCTGACCTAGAAAAAGAATCAAAGGATTACGTTCTACTTCGTAATCACAGGGAGGTGAAAGTAAGAGCCCTGCGGCTGTGTTGCGAGTTCATTAATTTGGGTCGGTGAATGAACTCGGGGAAATATTAGGTTAAAATGATAAAAGTATGAATTGAGATGTTTATTTTTCACGTTTTAAAGTCATAATTGGGTTAATGTGTTATTTCATACTTCATTAAAATGTTGAAAGTTTTTGTGAAAAAATAAAAACATAATAAAAATTAAATAACAAAAAAAAAAAAAAGAAGTGAAAGTTGAGTGAGAAGTGAAAGTTGAGGATGTGGAATTGAATAAGTTTAGATTTCTTGGAAAGTTTGGAGAGATTTAAAAGGGGTGAGCAGCGGAAATGACTCTTCTCCTCGACTTAGTAATCAATTCAAGTGGAAAGAAATTGATTAATTTTCGTATAAAAAAAAATTGATTGAAAGTGGAACAAAATTATAAAACTTCCGGTTTACACATCTAACAACTTGAATCAAAAATTAAAAATTACTTTTTGCACTTAAATTACATCACGAATTCTACTTCCGGTTGAATACACAAGAAAATTAATTCTCTTTTTCTAATAAGTTAATGCGTAGTATTGGCACCAGTTGCTTTGTTTTCTTTCCCATCATCTTTTCTGGTTACCATGACGACTATTCCCTCATCATCTTGTCCTTGACCTTCAATGCATTTCGTTGGTCGATCCATCCAATCCGAACGCACGTGCCTTTGAGTTTCCTTTATCGAGGTGCGCACGTGCCGTTTGTGCGTCTTTCATACTTGTCGTCAGGTGCCAATTTTAATTGCAAACATCCGCAACATTTTTATTCATACTCAGATTTCAATAACTTGTATTATAATTAACTACTTTTCGGCGTGGGAGTGGGAGGAGAAAAGACATTTGTCGCTAATTGCCTAAGGTTTTAGAAATCGCAGAAATTGATTGTAATTAAAACTTTTGACATTATTGAAGGAGCCCAACTTTTTATTTTATTTTATCGGAACTCAATTGATAATCGCTTAAGGTGATGTGTGTTTAAGAGAAAGAAAGAATGAAAGAGAGAAAAGTCGTGCTAGTTTAAACTGGTCTAGGCGTGGTTGAGACTTGCTGCCATCTAGTGGCGGTTTGTGGTATAAAGCAACTCGAAAACTGGCACGTAGACCACGATTTCGCAGTTGAAAATTGTGTAAATACAAATTTCATGAGATTTAGGATTAAGATAATTTGGATTTTGTAAAATTTTATTGTTGAAAAGTTGGACTAAAATACTCCTTATACAAAATTTTGAAGTTTTATAAAGAGTAAGAAATAATAATCTAAATTTGGGTTATTTAAAACATTTCGGGCATTATTTAACGTTGAAGAGTCGGACGGGTTTTGATATGTACGACTCCACTTGTTAAAAATATTCAAAAATATAATTTTATTATTTATTGTATTTTTACCACTAGACATAATAACATGCAGAGTCAGATAGATTTAGATTTAATATACGGTACCACGAATTCCTAAATCGCTTAACCCCTTATACAAACAAACAAACAAACAAAGTAATAATCACCCAATAAGAATAACATCGACACAATAAATACAAAACACAATAAATAAAAGACTCATAGTGTTGTTGTTTACTATTATCGGCGCTTTCTGTGCATCGCGTGGGCGTGAGGAAGCCAGAAAGGGTTATTGACCCTTTGAACTTGAGCAAAGCAGTGACAAATTAATTGGTCCCTTTAATTAGCAACACTCGTCTACACACCCATTGAGGCTTGAAAGAAGTGATCGATTGAAAAACGGAAAACCGCCATTGACACTAGTAGCCAAAACCAACATGGAGTGCCAATTGACCCCCCAAGACGCGCGCGTTTAGCAGCGTTTATTATCTTCGTCAGTCGTCCCACCCTCGGAGGACTTAGACAAAGGTGGGGGCAGTTGTGCGAACTCCTTCCGGGTTCACCCTGCAAACCACTTCCGCCCACACAAAGGGACCTTCCTTCCTTTCCCCCTTTTAGCGCGAAGAAAAAGACGGCAGCTGCTGGACTTGTGCTGGAGTCACTGAACTTAACACTACGCACACTCATCCATAAAGCGCGCAAAGCGGGCAAATCACAATCGATTACACTCCTCCTGGGAGATTTGCTGCCAAAAATAAAATTCCTTTGACCGGTCGTCACCTGGCGACGAACTAACACCTGTCGGATTACACTTCCGTTATTTATTTTTGGTTTTTTTCCCCACTTTTTATGGCTTAGTGGGAGTTTTTAATAAAAAAATAGGAAAATAATAGAAGATTTCAACAATGTGATGATTGGGGTAGTTGTAACACTGCAAAATTATTGTTACATTGTTTAACAATGCGTTATAAGAATAAAAAGCAAAATTTTAATAATTTCAATGAAATGTGTGTACGCAATATCACATTTATCAAAACTGATTTAACAATTGTAACAATAGCTGCATTCAAAGTAAAAAATTAGAATGAAATTAATTTGATTAAATCAATTAATGACGTCATTTGCACCACTGTTCAACGAGCTGCCCAGTCGTGGAAATGATGTCATTAATTACTTTAATGAAATTAATTTCATTCTAATTTTTTACTTTGAATGCAGTTAATGCATTGTAGCAATAAAAAGCAAAATTAAAAAAAAAACATGATGAATTAGTTGTTACAATGTAAAATCAATGATAAAAATATAACACTTATTGTTTAAAATGTGTAATAATTATTTAACAATGATTTATAACAATAAAACAGTTGCATTTATTTTTGGAAAAATTTGTAACAATGCTAAAAACTGATTAGTACAACTTGTTTTATTGTTATTAAATAATATAAAACTTTCTTCAAACATTGTTTAATCAACTCGCAATAAAAAGGAACTGGTTGTGTCACTACTACACATCTCTACCGTGACTTTTATTTCATTGTTTTACAACTTCCTAGTGAAAAGTTCTATTTAGAGTGACCAAACGTGTTACGCTATGCAGGATTCCAAGAAATGGTTGAAAAATGCTTGGAAAATGTGGGTTGACAACTAGTTTTCTTGATCTTGTTGTGAAACTGAGTCATGTCAGGTCTCGGCTGGGTTTCTGGCTCTTGCTTAAGAGGTCAATGAACTTGGTTGAGAATTTCAATTCAAGGTTACAACCAATTTTAAAATCGTTTTTATAAACTAGCAAAGAAAATTTCCCACAATTCCATGAAAAAACACCCTCAAAACAGGATGCGTCAAATCAGTCAATAAATGATTAAGTAAACTAAACACAGAAGCGACAAAACAACGTTGTGCAAATCAATAAAAAAAATGACTTAAAACACTCAACTCAGTCAACTGTTTACAGTTTATCCAGTCACCTTAATTAGTGAGGAACTTAATTAAAGCGCGTGTGGAATGTGAGAAAACAAAAATAAAGCTTTGTTTACAAGTCGAACGCGGAGAAGGAAGGAAGGAAGGAAGAAGAGAAAGAAAGAAAGAAAAAAGGTCGTTCAACCCTCGCCCACACTCGGTGGGGATTTCGCAATTTGGCTGGAAAAAGGACGATTGGAAAAATTTCCCTGGTTCGAAGCAAAAGGTCACGTGGGTGGCAACTTCCACGAAACCGAGGCTGTGAGGTCAGTGACCCACACACTCTTTAAAGTGCATCAAAAATAGATAGGAACCCTAAAGGGTTGAAGAAGACAGGAACAGAGGTTCTTCAACCTACGCAAAACACACAACATGCACACATTCACCCGGAAATGAGTGTTGACTCGTTGCTATGGCAACCCTTTGCTTGGAAATTCCGAGTTTCTCCCCATTTTTTTCCACGTTTTGCGCTTGTTTTTAATTGAAGGTCACTGAACTCGCGGGACTAATGCGAGTTATTCGAGGGATCATGTTTACTTATAGATTAATGGTGATATATGGCAGCGTCGCGGTGGGGCGTTAATGGGGGTTGGTGAGTGGGATGGGGTGGGGTGGGGTGGGGTGGGGGTTGGGGTGCGCCAAAGAGGTCAGTTTGGGGTCAAGGGTCGGTGAATAGATTGGGTGTTTAGTGTGACGTAATTATTGGATTTATTGGATATGCGTCCAATGGGGATTGGGAGGAAAAGCTGTCCAGCTGTGTGTGGAATGAGGAACATTGGGATTGGGAGTTGGGTTTTGTTTTGTTCTGGTTCCAGCTGGATTTGGAGGGTTTGAAACGTGGTGAAAGGTGATGTGACGTTGAAGATTGGAGAATGGAAATTTTCGGAAAAATGACGACAGTTGGAAAAGAATGAAAAGAGATGTTGAAATAGAAATGTCGGAATTGTAAAAGGTGATTTAAAAAGTTGGTTTAAAAATTATAAAAATTGATTTAATCAATTCAAAAATCGGTAATTTGAAAAATAGATAATATATTATTGAAAAATTTGAATAGATTAATAAAATAAATTAAACGTTCAAAATATGAATTTAAATTAAAATACGTTACTTTAAAAATTACTGTCGAAATAGATCCTTTTTCGAGTAAAATCAAATAAAAATTTTTTTAATTAAAAAAATTCGAAAAATGCATTTATATCATTTTTTTCTCTCCTTGGATATTTAAATTTTGTCTATTCCAAGGCTGACGAGTCCTTGGAGACATTAAATTTGCAGCCTTCCTTTCAAATTAGACAGACACAAATAAAATAGGCCAAGGTTGCATTTCATATCGCACTCTTCCTGTTCAAAAAATTAATTTCAATTAAGCCATACATCCACTTATTAATCCACAATCCACACTCCCATCATGCATTTCTACACCTTTCCACACATCATCAACATTTTCCCGTTCTCAGTAAACCCCACGAACAAATCAACAAAAAAAAAAAAAAAAAAAAAAATTATAAAGGGCATTGTCTGCGAATTTTCTCGCTAGATGGCGAGCAAAGCGCTAAGCTGATATCGGCCTATCGGGCAAATGGCGAGCGAGTTTGTTTGATGAAGGTGAATGTCCTGCGGCGAACTCAGACTCAGCATCGTTGTATATGTGGGTGATTGGCCTGGCTTGGCCTCCGTTTGCTTTCCCTCGCATCACATGGAAGCAATATTAAGCCTATACTGTTCAGAGGCGTCTCTATGGGGTCCCACCACCACCTTTTCTTCCTTCCTTCCGTCCACTGCGGTCATTAAACGTTAAGCAGCTTCGTGGGAGTTGTTGACGTAACGAAAACTACTTTAATGCCTTTTTGCAGGCCCCAGAGGTGACACGAGATGCATTTGACCGGTCGAAATCAATTGATTTGTTGTAGTTACAATTGGGATTGGGAGTTTTGGTGGTTCGCTTTTTTCAGTGGTGGTTTATAGGGGAAGGTCAAGGGCCTGTAGCCAAGTAGTGCGTCGTTCTAGAACCACTTTTCCCTTTTAAGATGCAGAACAAGAAATGTCAAGGATACTTGCACATTTTCTTGTTCGATCGGGTCAACGACCTTGATTATCTTCCTGGTTAAGACATAAATAGCTGCCATCTTACACACACCCATACAATGATGATGAGTTCATTCTAATTCGTTTACATCACTAAGTAAAAATAATAATATTAATAGATTTTAGGCCTAAAAAAATTAAAAAAAAAAATAAAACTTACTTTACACTTATATTTCGGGGGCGCTTTATTAATTTCGTCATTTTTTTGTCATTTCATTTTAAGTTAAACTAGCAATTTTTTAATCTGAATTTGATAAAATTAATCTAGTTTTTTACTAATTACGTTACTAATTTTAATATTATAAAAACGTTATGGGGTGCGATTCTATTTCGGAGTGAGTTTTTAATTCGAGAAATAATGCAAATTAGGTCTAACTTTTTTTAAATTTTTTTTAGGATTAAATGATGAATTAGGGCTAAATAATTATTTTTGTATGGAAAAATGGTTATGGTAAAGGATTATGGGAGATGGGGAAGGGAGAGCACCGGGTGACCCACCATGAGCCTCACCTGGATGATGTGACCAGGGCACAGGTATATAGGAAAGGGAAGCGAAAAAATAGATTGAGCTACTCTGCGCTCTGTTATCAGTTGATTTCGGTTTGTGGCCTGGAATAAGGTCGTTTACCCGTCGTTTATGGATTGAAATTTTCCCAAGTTCAGGAAGAATGTCCTTCTTCCGACGCCTATCTAATGTTTGTTGTTGATAATTTTTTTTTGTCGTCGAAAATCGCTGCCCTGATTCAGTTTGAAATTTTAGAAGTTGAGTTTTTTCTTTTTTTTCTTGGGTTATTTTTAGGTTTATTTATTTATTTGAGTGGTAATGAGATATGTGAATTAAAGATGTGGTGTGTGGTAATGATGTGTGATGTGGAAATTGTCCAATTGATTGGTGGGGTGATTAGAATGTAACAGGTGGTGTCTGGGAATTGATTGTTTTTAGTGGATTTTGTCTATATTTCAGGGTTTATGTGGGTAAAATTCATGAATTTAAGTAATTTTAATTTTTTTTGGGTTAGTATATAGTTAAAATTCAAGAAATTTGGAATATTTATGTGCTAATACTAAAAATGATAAATAAAGCTTTTAAAAACCCATAAAAATACTTTTAAAAGCAGTGGAGTGAAAAAAAACGAAAACACGCCAAGAATTCTCGTTGCAACACAAGACTCAATTTCGTTGCCGACATCTAATCACTATTTACCCCCGATAGTGCATTACTCATCACCTATTTCTCGGTTTCATTACACAAAATAGTAAACAAAAAGCCAAAAAGTCATTGCACGTTTCATGGAAAAATTAACAGATGTCTTCTTTTGTGTCCAAACAGAAATTAAACAAAAAAATTTAATATATATAAAAAAAGAAAGAGGACGCAGATGTTTAACCGATACCACAGAGGATGTTACACCCTAAATCAGTCTCACCACCAGTGTCCACCCCCTTACTCACCTGTATTTTACGACCAAGGCGCGACAGGTGGCGCGTCGCGACCCATTTAGCACCTTGGACAAATGTCCGATTTGAATCTATACAACTGCGGTCCACTCACGTCTGGATCTCAATACCCCTCACCCTTCCCCCACCATTTGCCCTTCATACTCCCTCTTTTTATTTTTTTTTTTTTACATTTTACAGTGATGGAAGAGAAAGGGTGTTTCAAGGTCAAGATGATGTTAAGGGGGGTTTGGGCGGTGGGATGGGGTGGGATGGGGGGTGAGATTACCTTGAAAGAAATAAAGAAAGAAAGGAAAGGGGGAAAAAAAGGGGGCCATGAAAAAAAAAAGTGGTTGATTGTGACCTGATTTCGAAATTGATAACAATAGATGGGGTTGCATCACCCTTGAATTTTCTAGTTCAGGGTCTTGAATTTTAATTGAGGGTTTGAAAAGTAAATGGGCGGGTTTTTTTCTGTGGGGGATATATATATAATTTTTGGTGTCTGATGGGAAAGTTTTATATATATGTAGTTTTAAATTTTTTCAATATTTTTAAATCAAATTTCAAGCTAAAATACCAAAATTCAAATTTTTATGTCGTTTGTCCAGTGAGGAACGTTTGGGAGTTATTTTTATCAATGGCTTCTTTAACTTGAGACGCCTTTTCGTCTATTATTGACAGTAAACTGTAAACATATACAAGATAAAATAACTCACGACATTTAAAAACAAACATCAGACATCAGCAAAATCCATTTTAAGATCAAAACGACATCTAAAATAACCACTAAAAGGTCTTTTACACGGGTTTAGACCCCACATTCTCCAAAAAAAAAACACCTCCAGGTGTCACTTAAACCTGTTAATAACGTCTAACAAGTCCTAAAATCAACTATTACAACTTTATTGCGTTTTTTAGTGCATTTTTCTTTAAATATCAAGTAAAACCGAAATTCAAGACCGAAATCCGAACTTTTCTCTACCCCAAATTAACTGACAAAAACGCGATAAAAATTAAATAAATCTTAACAGAGTACAAGTCTTTAGACTTCAAACCTTAAATTGTAATGTTCGATTAATTTCACCCCTCGGAACGATAAGGGGCACGAAAACAAGTTGTAAAAAATAAAAATGAGACAAGACGCGAGAGGTATTTAGGATTTTGCAATAACTTGACGTCGCAGGGTTTGCGAGTGCGTTTCAGGGTGTGTAGTGAGGGTCCATGTCCTTTTCCAGCTTTATTGTAGCGATAAATTGGTCAAAGCGAAGAAAGAAAGCGAGCTTTCAAGGCTACGGCGTTGAAGGTCTGCGCGAAGTTCAAGGAACTGCAGACGACCTACACTCACTAACTTTACTCTCATCAGTGTGTTGAACCCTGGTCGCCATCTTGCAAGTGTCTGCACCCTTCGTCCTGTGTCTTTTGTCTCGAGAAATAATCAAAACACCCAAAATAAATAAAAATAAAAATAATGATGTAATGAAATTTTATTTTTTTAAAAATATCTATTATGTAAAATGTAATAAAAAAATATATAAATAATTATTGGTTGTTACATGCGATGTTATGTAACAATAATTTATGTAAATATATAAAATTTTAAAGTTTTTTAAAATTATTTTTTGGATTTTTTTAAATTTTATTTTTTGAATAAATAAGTGAAAAATGACACTGATGTCGTCTATTCTCTTATGGAAGTTTCTTGACTGTCTAGTCGGTTGCCAAGCAACGGGAGGCTTTGTTTATATTACATGGTATCTAGTGGTAGCATCAAGGTCACAAAGTTTGTGAAAGGTGCCAACTGCTTGTCCTTGTCCGCCTTTTCTACTGGCCACATGTTGCTGGCCTCTTCGGATCATCCAACTGTTCAGTAGGGGAATTTTTTTATTATTTTTTTTTTGTAAATTCCCCACACCCATATTTTTTTTTAAATAAAAAAATGCAGAAAGTAATGGAGAAGTGGGGTAGTTGTTGTTTGACGTTGGTGTTTTCTTATGTTAATGTCTATGTGAGCACGAGTTGATCACTTTTTCAAGGTCTGTGGTGCGATGATGTCGACACGGATCGGATTTTTGTTGGCTGATTTTCAATAGACAACGAAAATAAATCGGAGACACGGGGACATCGATCTGGTTTATTCCAGCAGTGTCAGGTGAATTATATAAAACTACTTTTGTTTAGAATGTAATAAATTGACTAAATTGGCAAAATGTTCAAGTGATGTCGTAATAACACGAAGACATGAACGGAATAAACCCTTTGCCACTAAATTTGGTTTTAATTTGATAACAAAGAGAGTAAATTTTTATAGAATTGTTATATTAACCCAGTTAACATTTAAAATTATTGGATATAGAAGATATATAGACAAAACAGAGAAGATATATATAGACAAAACAGACTATCTTCTGAATATTGTTTCCACACCATTTTCAAGCTTATTTTGATTTAGTATATATTATATACTATTCAAAAGTAAGATTTTTTTATATTACAGAGAGCCAGAGACATCATTTTGTGCTGTAAATGAGACTTTAATAAATGCAAAATTACATTTATGACTAATTTAGATATTAAAAGTATGTGTTAGCTTGAGCTGTTCACACTGAAATAAACAAAACTGTTTTCATTTAACATTAAAAACAGATAGAAATATCAAGCAGGATTTATCATCACATTAAAATACTGTGCAATGCAATATAATAACGTTCTATGTAAAATTAATTTGTCTGTCTAAAATTTGTCTATATTTGGTCTAATTCGATTTAAAATGTTATGTGAGAATTAATAAATAAATTAGTTAAAAAATTAATTGCATTTTTTTATTAGGTTCTTGTGGTGGGGGGGGGGGTGTGGACGCATCACGTAGCAGATGATGTTTGTTTTGGATTCCCTTTCTAATACTGCATTGATCATGTTCCGTAGAGGTTGATGGCTGCTCATTCGGGGTGGATAACCTAACCTGAAATTCTCTTTCTCTCGTTGTCTTTAACATATATAAAAAAAATAGTGAAAAAAATCGCCCTTGACCTTGAATAAAAACGAATTTTTTTTGGGGGTAGGGGTTTTGATGAAAGAAGCCCCCGAGGTAAGAAAAAAATCTTAAAAGGGAGAAAAAGAGGTTGTGCAGGTAGAAAAAATAGGGTGCAAGGGTCTTTAGTAGGGTTGAGGTAAGGAGAGGATAAAAAACAAGTGTAAAAGGGGGGGTGAGTCTGAGTGTGAGGGGAATGTGGGTTTGTGAGTGAAGGATGAGGGTAAAGGAATGAGTTCAGTGGCCTATTTGATTGACAGAATAGGGGGTTTTTGTAAAGATTTTCAAGGAAAGTGGTAAAAGTTGTTCTAAAATTGTATTATAATAAATTAATAATAATTAAATGAGTTGTGGTTTTATTTCAAGGTTTGATTGTAGTTTACGCACGTATCGGTTGTGACCTTTCAAATGTATTTGGTTCAATGCCATGGTTTGAATCATCAGTTTTCACAAAAAGTTTCAACTTTTATCTTTTTCATTATTTTGTTTCAATGTCGTCGTGTCGAGTTTCTTGGTTTTTGCGGTTGTTTCATGCGTTTGGCTCTGGTGAGGATGAGGATGAGGATGGGCTTTGCTACAACACGTGTGCCGTCGCAGCGTTCTTCAATGTTCGCTGCTTATTGGTAGGGTCAAGGGCCTGCTAACCTGGTCCTTGTAACACTGACACTTATTAGCCTCAGTTTGTTGCTCCTTGCAGAGGAGAGTGAACTTAAACCTCGCTTTCAAGGTTTCGCGTCTTCTTTCTTTTCGTGGAAAGGCAAATTCATTTGTTTATTTTAATTGAAGAAAAGTTATTTTTAAGATAAATTATTCTTTTATTTTATATAAAATATTTTAATTTCTTGGTGATATTTTGTGTAATTTAAAAATTTTGTGAAGAATTTTATAAGACTTCATTTTTTTTATTTTTTTTTGTAAAGTAACTAAAGTTTTTAATAGGAATTATAAATTTTGCATGTTTCCTACAAATTCATATAGAATATCATTAGCTGCATAAAACTATAACTATAATTTATAGGTTCTTGAATTCATTTCTTTGAACCAATTTATAATATAAATTTTGTAGATTGCTACTGACAAGATTTAAAATCGTTTTACCAAGTAATAACTCAATTTTTTTAGTTGTATAATACACTTTTTCCACGAAATTATGTTTTTATCGACTTTTCTGTTCGATATTTGAGTGGATATGTGTAAGGTAGTAGCGAAAGGGTTGAAGTTGTGATAATGAACTCTGGGAATGGTCGTTGAACCTCCTTTTACCAAATTAGAAATTTTAATCTAACTTTCATTTTCAAGATGAATATTGTATCGAGTGGTAATCTAAATACAAGGTGGAGAAATATAGAATGGAGCACAAGGTTAATTTCTTTTGGGAGATGTTTCGGGACGGTAGGTCAAGTTAAACCTTGGATTAAACACACGTGTCATTTTTTTTGAGTCTGATTATGATATTTGCAACCGTATTTTTAGCTCAATTGAAACCAATTGAAGGTAATTGTTGGTGGAAGTTGTCGAGTCCTGCAAAATGGATGTGTAGTTCAAATTTCCAGGAAATATTTGTTTTGTGCGTTGTGGGTGCATCTGTTCTATATGTAATGGATGGAGACTCTTCCCAGAATGCAGCAGTTCGCGAGGGGAATGCCCCCTTTTACACCTTGATTACTCACCATATTGAAGGACACAATCATGTCTGCACCTATATTTAAGCTAAAAATATAATAAAAGTTTAAAATTTTATTTTTTATTTTTTTTTATTTTAATCCCAGTTGTAAGAAAAATATAAGTGATTGTCTGTTTTCTCTTGTTGTGTTCAAGTGAGTATTATTGATTTACAGCAATGTCATTGCCCTGCAACCAAAGTAAATTGAGTTAGGCTTAATAATAAAACCTAGTTCACTTCCACCACCAAGCAACAAACTCAGGAGAAGTAATAATAATTAGTGGTTTTGCTTGATTTATTAGCAGGCAAATTACTGCTAACATTTGCACTATTTGTTTGTTTATTTGATTGTTTGTTGGTTTGCAACAAAAAGGGGGATTTTTTCTTTTCTTTCCCTCCCATTTTGCTGATGATTTTTCAAGTTTAGGGGATCTAACTTTTATATTCTTGGCTGCTCCTGCTTCTTGAACTTACTTGGAGGTGTCAATAAACTTGGGGAGTGCAGGGAATGTGTTACAATGACCCCAAAGACAAGAGAGGGAGAAGAAAAAGAAAATGAAGAAGAAGCAGAAAAAATGCTGAAGGCCAAGGTTCTCAAAAGAAAGCGACCTCCATTTTTTTTTCTGGAATGGAAATTTCCAAACTTTTCATTTTCATTAATTATTTCCAAATGAAAGTGAATAAATAATTTTTTTTTAATATTTTTACCCAATTGTCCCTAGGGACTAATCAAAAATATTAATTCTATAATAAGAAAACATTAATTTGACTAAATTGATATCGATTTTCCAAATGATGATAACAATGCTATGTGTGTGTAATGATGAAAGTATAATACCCAAACGACAAAAGTGTGGATTTTTCATGTTGGTCAGTGATAATATTGAAAAGGGTGCATTGACCTTGGATTTTAGGGCAACGACCAGGAGCCAGGTAAAAGGAGAAAGAAGGGTGGGTTGTACTTGAGAAAAAGGGTGATGGGTTTTGAAGGCTATTTTTTTTCCATGGGGTGTTGAGTGAGGGTCTTCTTTTTGCTGCTGAATGTTCTTCAAGTTTCCCTTCTTACAATCTTGACAGGTGTGTTGAGGAACATCTTCTTACCTGTCTAGAAGTGAATTTCAGGTTGTGATGAGAAGAAAAAAAATGTATCAAGGAAAAATTTGGTGTTTTGGGTTATAGAGGTGATGCTTATGCGGGTATTTGAGTGATGGGTCTTTGAAACTTGGTTTTTGGGACGGGTTTTCCAGTAGGGGGCATTGGTTGGGATTTGGTCACAAACAAGTTATTTTAAGCGATGCGGGCCAATGACCGGGATGGGTGGGAAAGTGGCTGATGCGTCGTAACCCCCTCTTTCTCTTTCTCTTTCTCTTGAAGTTATTTTTGGCTTGGGCTGTCTGCTGGAGTTCACTGGTTTGATTTTTTTTTTTTGGGGAGGGAAAAAAGTTTTTGCAAGGTCAGTTGTTTCGAGAGTTGCTAGTCATCAGTCACATAGTTGCGCAAAGTATTTCTGGAGTTTTAAGGTGGAAGGTGAGAAAATGGTGTTGCAACAGTGGGTTGAAAATGGTGAAATTTTAAGGCTGGATTATTGCTGTAGGCAGTTTGGGTTTATGCTAGTGGTAATAAAATGCTCAGGTTGTAACAATGGGGTGTAATAATGCATAATTTGTGAGTTAACAATGATGTAGGTTAATAATGCTGAAAGCAAGAGTTTGTTGTCACCAATAACTATAAATAGTTATAAATAATTGAGTGTTTACAATGGTTGGCGTAGGGTAGCAATATTATAATTGGCAACAATATTTAATATCACTACAGGTATAATAATTATTTTTCAACAATATTTAGATATAGTTGAGTGTTAGCAGGTAATAAATTGAATTAAATCATGTTTTTAACAATAATATAGGGTATTTTTTTAAATGTAAATTTTAATCATTATTGACAACAATACCTTTTTATTTCATTACCAACAATCTCCAATTACAATAACCCAATGTAAATTTCCACCGTTTTCAGTCATTCCCTTCACAATTCCAATTCCATTCAACTCTGCTGATTACTCGGCATTTTCCTCGAAATTTATCTCTTTCCACATTAACACGCCTTAAATCCATATCTACAGCAAACAAACCCTTTCGACCAACTGCAAAAAATAAAATGAAATAAAATAAAATAAAATAACAAAAAATAAGTATGTTTTTAACCCATTCCTTATCTTCCATCACCGCAAGATGGCCGATAATTCGATTATGATAATGCAATATACCAATATGCTTACTGGGTCGTTTCATTCACTGATTCTCAATTTACCAACACCTATTATTATTTTCCGTAACTTTTTCCTCAACATGTGTATTATAATACAATCGTAATAAATTGGGGAAAAAAATATCATAAAACAGTGCTGTTTTCAACATCTCTCTATACATTCAAATTCCATTGAACCAGGAAGTTGAGCAGAGGGTCTGTTAATGGGGGATGATGAAATAAAATAACCCCCACCCATCCACCCACCCATCCCACCCTCCGCCGCCAACTGTTATCCCTTTCTATTTGATCCCCATCACCTGCATATCTGAATTTTCACCCCAGAAAAACCCCCACCCCTTGGTCCCTTTCCCTTCCTTTTTCCGGGGAGCAGCTGAAAGTGAATTTCACTTCTTGCTGTTGTCAAGAGCAACCGACGAGTAAACAACTATTCAAATAGCTCGGCTCTAACTAGAGGCCATTGACATCTGTTATAGGTGCGAGTTTTAGATGATGATAATACAAAATTATATATTAAAAAAAATATTTTTTCGTTGAGGAAAATGGGGAGATGTGTGTTGTGTGTTGTGTGGGTGGGGGAAATGGGGAAAGAGGGGGAAGTTGAGGTAAAAAATAATGTTCTAGGCTGTTAGGCCTAGATGAGGAAACAATTTTTCTTCCACTGGAGAAACGGAGCAGGCGGGAAAAGTGAAAGGAGATCTTGACCTCATAAGGGGCCACTCACTTGAGCACTCTGGCGTTTCCAAACCACCTTTTCTTCCTACCTGTGTTTTTTCAAGGGCAAGAGAAATCAGTTTCAGGCCTGGTTTACTGTAAATGTTAGAAGTAAAAAAATAATTTAACAAAATAACGATTTGTTTGTTATTTTAAGATAAGGAAATGAATAAACAACAGAAAAATATTTATTTAATATAATTATAAAGTTTAATATATAAAAAAAATATTTTTATCAATTAGGTTTTTTTTTTTTTTTTTTTATTTATTTTTATTTTTTTTTTCTCTCCATTCAAAAACAAAGTCAATGTAATTTCTAGTGATAATGACAATATAGACTTGCGAGAAATATATTTTTTAACAACAACTATATAAAAAAATTGTTATCAAATGAGAGCACAAAGGGTTAACTCCTGAGAGTGAGACCTTCATTCCACGGTCCCTCGGTCATTGACATCGTTGCTTTGCCTCGTGTTTGTGCTCCACTAAGTGAAAGGCCAATGGGAAGCAGCGACTCATCCCATCCGATTCCGTTTGCCCGCTTCCGATTGGCTGTTCCTCCCTCTCTCCCTTCTTTTTTCTGGGCGTGTGTCTGCGAGGGGAGGGTGGAGATGGGTTGCTCGCAGCGCCAAACCAGCGCAGTGATGGTGAGTGGCGGCTTTGTAGGATTAAACAGGCCACAACGAGCCGAGCACTTTCACTATTAGTGCAACCCTCAGAGACGCAAGTCGCGTTCTCTCCTGGCTTTCGAGTTTGAAAAATTTTAAGTTTTGATTTTTTCCTGAAAAAGTGAATCACTCGTTGATTGTTCCATCACGTGCCGACATTTGTTGTGTGCGACGCCGTTTGTTGATGAGCCCACCACTGGATTCGTACATTGTTTACAACGCGGCGTTTATTTTTTTACTCCCGGTTGCGATTCGAGGTGCTTGACTCCCTCGACGTATTGTTGTTGGGCGACAAGATAGCTTCGTTGCAACAATGATTCTCACCGAGAAGGACTTGCAATTGTTGAAAACACTTTCGTCCAATGTGGTTCAAGAGCAGACTAAGAAAGAACCAGAGTTGAAAATTGGTATGTAACAATGTTTTTCTTTAAAAAACACACTAACAATGTTTTCCTTCTACAACTTTTCAATAATTGTTAAAATTAATGAAACAATTATTTTCCGTCAATAACAATAATTACTAGTTAAAAATCGAAATATTGTTGATTTTCGACAAGATATATTTTCGTGCCATTGTTTCGCATCTTTCTTTCTTCTCCTCGTGTAAGAGGTCAGTGTATTTGGTGGCCTTGGTTTGTTTGCTGGTCGCTTTCTCGAGGCCAGAGACCTCAACTCGGGAGTAGTCAAGGTCAAAATCTTCCCACCCCCACCCTGTGTTCGTTGCCCCTCCTCTCATTTCGCCAGTCCCATTTCGGCGATGCAGGGTTGGATTTTGGGTATCGCGTCGAATTTGGACGAGACGAGTCGAGGCGTGGGTGGCAGGGGTCTCTTTTCACCTCAATCGACGACCGATATGATAGGTACATGGGTTGAATGACACACCTGCACTCCCGCTGCTCCTTTGTTTTTATCTGAACTCGAAAATGGCTGAGGCTAGAGTATTTTTAGGTTTGTTTTGTTTGCGTTGCTGGGACAAATAAGAGGGTAAGGGGGATAGATATTATGGATTTTTAGGGGCTGGGGGTTGAACCTGTTGTGCCCGAGGCTTAATAACAAGCAAAAATCGAAAGTCCGTGACACTGAAATGAGGTCATTGGCCGAGATGTCGACCCCAATATGGCGCCGGATCTACCCCTACAACTCAGAAGGGTTGACTCACCTGCAATTGTTTTCGGTGGGCGGGTTTTAATCAATCGGGGGAATAAATAAAAAATTAATTTTATTTTTTTTCAGAGGGAAGGGGGTGATTTATAATATAAATATATTTTTTAATTTTTTTTAATTATTTTGGAAATTGAATAATTTTTAATTATTTTATTTTTTTTTTAATTACAGAGTTTGATGGAACTACAGTTCTTTGTCGTGTTTGTGGAGACAAGGCCAGTGGGTTCCATTACGGTGTGCATTCGTGTGAAGGTTGCAAGGTAAGATTTCACTTTCTTTTTTTTTTTCCTTATTTTTTTTCCTTTATTTCAAGTTCTCTTCATATATTAAATTTAGACCTAATTATATTTCATCACTGTAAACGTAGTATAAGGATATAAAAAATGAGATTAGATGCACAGGTGCGATGTGTTTAAAAGTGAAATTGTTTTTCCCCACCTGTGTAAAAATAGGTAGGGGAGTAGGGGGAAATTCACTCTCAAAAAACAACAAAAAAATGGTGGCGAGTATAATTTCTCCATCTAATTAGTTGACCCCCTTTCGCCATCTGTTGGGTTTGGGTCATCTTCCACCCACTCCTCCTCGATCCTCGGTTGTCATGACGACGATGACGTGGCCTCGGGAGTTCAATCACCTGTTCCCAGAGAGGACGGCTACTATCACACTGGCATACATCCGATCCGACCAATCGCGGCGCTCGGGTTCGCCTGACGTCATTGCACAAAGAATTCGGTTCAACGAACTGAACTATCAAAGGTCGCTGAACTTATCCGGCCGCCATTACCTTGGCTTACTTCCCCAGCCAACGACGACGCCACCTTTGAGCATTGTCCCGTCTCGCGCGCTCCCATTGGCCGGGCGGGCTCGTGAGACGCGGCTCGGGATTGGCCCGGCTGGAATGTGGGTGACACGCCAGAGACTCAAGTTCATTGCACCGGGGTGAACGCACGCTTGCCCTACTAACGACTCGAGCCTCCACCCTCTTGTTCTTTTTTCTTTTTTTAGTCCGTATCTGCGAGTCGCCATGTTGTTATTATCGCTGTAGCCATGGTTACGGGTGTGCAACGGAAATGTGAACCGGTTGTTTTCTCTAATGGGGAATTTTATCGTGCACGAAAAAATTGATAAGGGAAAAAGTACAGGTGGATAAGATTGAAGGGGGAAATATTTAATGATCTGGGGAAAGGGTTGAGGGTGTCATTATGTAGATTTTTTGATTTTTTTTTTTTTATAAAAAAATATTTTGTAGGAATATGTTTTTTGCGATCTTCATGAGAAATAACGACTTTTAACCCTATTTCAGAAACTTTTTTATCAAAATAATTTTAGGGTTAAATTAGACATTTAAAATTTTTTAAAAGTTAATTTCTGAATATGATTTTTTTGATTCTAATGAAAAATAGATTTTAACCCTATAAATTTTAAATTTTTTTAAAAAGTTATAATTACGGTTAAAATGTTGGTTTTTGTTTTGAATGAAATGAACTGAAACAGTACAGGGAAATACAATGGAAAATTACGAAAATTCAAATGGCGGCTGACGCACGATCCGAATAGATCTTAATCTCAATTTAAAAAGGAAAAGAATTATTTTTAGACATGAGGGAGGCAGGAAAGAAAAAAAAATGTAAAAAAAAAAAAAATATCAAAAAAACATGGCGTGCACCTGTGAGCGGCATTAAATCATTCCCCGTGTCCCAATACAAGTTATATTTATATATGTTATTTATAAAAATAGCGGACTAGAAAATGTAATCAAGTGTAAAAATATCGACCTGGAAAATTTCTCGTTAGTCGCTTATTTCCCTCGTGTATTCATCACGGGATTACCCACAATGCATCATGTCCCGTTTCCCTTCTGGCTGCAAACACATGAGGGTCAATGTCAGGCCAAACCTTTCCCGCCGACCCACTTTCTCTCATGGAGAAGGAAGGGAATTGATGCTATTAGTTCTGCTGGACCAACAACGTGAAACAAACAAACAATGTCGGTTGGGTCAACGAACTCTAATAGTATCATCTTCAAAAAATGAAAAAAAAAAAACTTCCGCAACACACCCAACATTGAAATCCTGAATTTTTCTTTTCTTTAATCCACCATGAATAATTTAAAAAAAATTTCTAATTAATTAAAGGATGGAATTCGAGCCTTGTTTTTATTAACCCTAATTTGAATGCAAATGAACATTATCCTTAAAATAATAGGTATTTATGGGGTTTTATTACCTTAATGGATAAAGTTCAACTTTATGGTGATCAAGTATAAGTGTGAATTTATAATAATAAATAAAAAAGAGGGGTTTAGTAGGGTAGTGAGAAAATGGGATTTTAGTTTTTTTTTTTTTTTTTATTATTATTTTGGTGGGGAAAAATAAAAATAAATGAAAAAATAAGACTAAACTGGCCTACCAGAGGTCATTCACCTGAGTGAGTAGGAGAGAGGGTGGTTGGGTGCATTAGGAGCACGCGCCGAGGTGAATGCTCTCGAGTGACCCATCTTTTCGGCCCCTGGAGTTCATTGACCTCGTGATTAAGATTATGGACTCTCCTCCTCTGACATTGAAATCATCTCAAGCTAGAAAAAGTGGTTTTGACTGCTTCCATTTTTCTCTCTCTACATTTTTGTCTTATCGATTAATCGGGTTAATAAATTAATTGGATTTTTTGGGTTTGGGGATTAAGCTTGTGGGATTTTAATTTAAATAAAATAAATAAACAAAAACATAAAGGGCTATTTTTCGATTTTATGAAAACAAAAATTTGTTTATTTTTTATTTTTTGTTTTGTTTTTGGAGGAATATGGGTAGAGTGTGAGGTTTTATTTCCAGTGAAATTGGGGTTTTATTGGGAATTTAGCACCTGTTTGGGATTTGGTTTCTTCGCATTCCTTTGGCATACCTTTTCAGAGGTGAATGACACTTCTCAGTTTCGTCTTCGTGTGAAGTTCAGGGTTGGCGCTCATATCGCTATAGGTCTAATTTTTATTCTGAATTTTAATAAATTGAATTAATTAACATTAAAAAAAATTTATTGAATTTATTATTTTAATTCACTTTTCACCAAATAGGCCTAAATTTAGTATATTTATTGATTATTCGTAGAATATAGGCTAAATTTTATTCATAATCAATATTTCTGTTATTTATTTTTATTATTATTCTTTTTAGGGGTTTTTCCGGCGTAGCATTCAACAGAAAATTCAATACCGCCCTTGTACCAAGAACCAACAGTGTTCGATTCTGCGAATCAATCGTAACAGATGTCAATACTGTCGACTCAAGAAGTGCATCGCTGTTGGAATGTCACGAGATGGTGAGTTTACATATTTCTTTCATCCCTTATTTAACTTGACTGTTATTCAACAGTCAATCATTTTTATTTTCTATTTAAAAGTTTAAAAAAAAAAATTATGCAAAATTTCCTCGTTCCTCCTTTTTGTCTATCACTTCCTATTTCATCTCCTCGTGAATTTTGTACGTAAGGGGGTACAGGAAAAGTATTGTTTGCGGACATTGGATTTGCTTGTTTTTCGGTTAATTAAAATTGGTCGCTGACGTCACAATTGGGTCAGGGCTTGTAAATGGAAGGTCTACAAAGGGGTAAGAGGAAGGAACTAGTCGGAAGCTGATAGGTGGCGCTGAGAGCCCAGGTCACGGTCACAACCTCCTTTGGCTTCGCCTCCCAGTTCACCTGGACAGGTGTGCGTCTCTCAATTCACTGCATTCACTTCCGTAGTGATTGTAGTAAGCGTCACGGGCTTCGTCTGCTCCGCTCTTTGTCGAGCGTCCCATGGATTGAGTTTTCTATTGAGTTCCGTGCTGCGCCTAAAACATTCGAATTATGATGATTCTGGACGAAATGAGTCTCGCTTTAGTCGGTAGTGATTTCCATCGTTTGTCTTCCGTTAATAACCCACACTTTATGGTACCAGGTAAGATTCAATTTTTATTTTTTTTAATTTTTTCAAGTTTTTTAAGATATAAAACAGGGTTTTTTTAAGTTTTGTAAAATTAATTTTCCAAAGAAAAAAGTTTTATCAGTGTGTTTTTCGGAGTGGAAAAAGGTGAAAAGTTTGTTTTGTTTTTGTTCCGGTTTCCCCGAGACGATCATGTGAGTCTGCGGGCGCAGCGCCGACCTGGTGGTGGCATTGGCAAATTACGAAATGAGAATTGCATCATTTTTTTTTTTTTCATTTTCTTCGTCTTACAAACTGGGTTGATCGAAGAGTGGATCTATTTTATTGATATTTTTTTTAAGGAGTGGGTAGGAGATGAGATAATTGCATGTTTGATACTATAGTCTCAAAATAGAAGGAAAAAGTAAAAAGAAGAAAAAAAAATTATAAATGGGCTCAAGGTTATTAAATCAGTGTTTTCCCATTTCGATACCAGGAAGTTCGTAGAATTTCGTATCGGCAAAAATATACCAAAATGGCGTGTTTATTTAGCTTTTTTCGGCCGACGAAGCGAAAGCGTTGAGCAATAAATTGATTTAAATGTGTGTGTAAATATAGTTCTTCCGCTGACGCCCTCGCCTTCTGGGAAGGCGTCGTGACGTTTCTCATTCCAGATAAAAATTTCCCTCGAGATTCGCCATTTGCCACTTTTCCGCACTCATAATTAAACTTAAAACACTTTAAGATGAATTAACATTTACAAAACCGGAAACCAATCGCATTCTTATTTGATTACCGAAGGCTTAGTTGGAAAGTAAGCAGATAACTCTCGTCCTTGTTCTACTTGCGGCCTTTGACGCAAATCGTATTGGAATTCTATTATTGAAATGCGAAACTCAGCAATGCGAAGTGCGAATTTGAGACCACACAAAATCAAATGGAATGTTTCGAGTTTTAAACTGCTCTAGGATTCGAGTTTTTAAAAATATTTTTTTTTTTGGTTTTGTAATTGTTTACTTAAACCGAGTAAAAAAAAAAAAATTGATGAAGATCTGTGCGACGTGACCTTGAACTGTTTCTTCCTGATTCCGTGCGGTGGCGTGTCGCCATGGAAACGGGAATGACGAAATTCGGAAAAAAAAAAACATGTTTTCGCGCAGTGTTTTTCGTTTCTAAATCTAGAATCGGTTTTTTTTTTCCACTCCAAATGCGAGGAGTTGGTGGAAACGTTGAATTTGATCGCGCGCCAAAAAGAATTAAAACATCGTCAGGTAATGGCACGACTGGAAAGTGATGGGATGAGGCTATCTAGGTCACTGGAATGAAGGGAGGAGAAT
>JAQFZP010000295.1:0-41976 GCA_034695745.1 Geophilus truncorum | reverse complement strand
ATCCATTTCGTTGTTAGAAATACTCAAATCCATCTGTCGAACGTTAATTAACTAGTAAAAGGCAGGGAAAGACATGAGGTAATGAATTCGAATGAAGTGCGCCGCCATTTTTATCGTACAGCGCCATCTATTGATAGTTGGTTAAAATATAATATTAAGACGCTCGTAAAAATAGATTGTATATCATAAACCTCATTTCTTTTTTAAATTGAGAAATAAAAAATAAATACCGGTAATAAATAATATTTAGTAAATAAAAATGTCCAGTCATCATTTTTATATTAATTTTTATTGTTTTCAAAATGTCTGCCAGGTTTCTTATTACGAAACACTTGACTGAAGGTTAATAAAAGTAAAACTAAAAATATCGTATAAATAAATAAACTTTAATAATAAAGTATAAAATATTATTGTATCAACTGATCGACTCCACTAGAAAGAAACAGAAACTAAAGTTCTTTTTGGTACCTTACAAAAATATTACCATCATTTCTCAAATAGCGCCCCCTATAATCTATTTTCAAAATGTATTATTTTAAAATTTTTTCATATTTTAATCCCTTATTTAAAAATGTTGAATGTTGATTTCAGTATAATTATTGCTAAAAACAATGCCAAAACACATTGTGCATAGTCAAAAACGTGTTTTAAATGCTCTATTTACAACCCTAGCATTATTTGAGAAAATATAGTAATTGGGATAAGTCATTGAAAAACTTACCTGTTATTATAGTGTAATATGAAGTCGCATAATAGCTTTACATCTGAACGAACCCGAGTAATTAACGAAAACAAGATGTATTAATATTTGGGCTATTAACTCCCTCACTGTACGCTCCACAGATTTATCACAATCTATTTACAACATCTACTTTGAAAACGTATCATTAAACTAAATTATTACACATTCAATGCCTGTTGGCATCATCATCAACCAATTCAATCTTTAGCCAAACCGATAATTTAAATCAGACTCTGAAAACACCTACATCCAAATCGGAAACTGATTTAATTACTTGTATTCTTCTTGCAGCCATCATTCATCGATCTCCAACTGCAAACAAACACAATCCCTCGACTTTATTAACAACTAAAATCACTTTTTCATCAACACTTGAGCAAAGTTTCAGGTGTGCTAATAACACAAATTAGCAGTCCCTGTATAAAAAAAACAAAATAGAACATCTAGGCTTCCATAGATTAGGATATTTTATTACGTAGTGCAATTTCCAAGAGTTCGAAACACACTGATGTTTCGATTTGAACAATGCTTTTGTCAACATGTCCACGGCCATTTTTCGATACCGTCCAAAAGTTCTTGATACAATTATTATGTCATCGAGGTACGCCCACGCATAGTGTGCAACGATTCGTTGATGGTGCATTTATTAATCCGAACGGCATTACGTTAAACATAAGTGTTAGAAAATGAAAATACTCTACAGTTTGTTATTTTTATTTCTTCTCGTTGTTGCATAGGTGACACCACTGACACACCTGAAACTTTGCTCACCTTGACGATGCACAGGTTGAGTCAAGCTTTCAGGCGTTAAGTGGTGGAAACGCAGCAGCCCGCCCCGAGTGTCGAAAAGAAGGATAATTGCCCAATAAAATGTTGCAGTCGCGTGTTGGTGCGGCCAACACACCTGAAACTTTGCTCACCTTTGTACAACAAGGTTGAGACAAAGATTCAGGCCCGTAAGACACACTTTGCATTCTCTTCCCAAACACACTGTTGGCGCCAGGATTCGGGCGCCAAACTCAAGGCAATCCACCGCCCAAATCAAGTCTCGACTCTCATTCGCCCTTGTAAAATAAATGGAGAAACAAAAACAGACTGGTTCCCCTCAACTCACCCTTAAACCCTTAAACTCAAACATTCACCTTTCTTAAAGAGTTGCTGTGAAAATTGCAATTTTCAGATATGGATCTGCAATCATAAAAGAAAATATAATTTACATTTTTTTTTTTTTTTTTTTTTGGTTGAAAAAAAATCTTCTTGTGTAAATATGAGATAATGTGTAAAAAAGTAAGTTAAATCTAATCTTTCTTTCTGTTCTTTATTTACTTACGACGTTGCCTGAGGTTGCTACAGTGAACGCGATCGCTTGAAAGGAATTTTGAGCGGTAGAAACACATCCTTTAGTCTTGAAATAAAAAGAGAGAAAAAAAATGAAATTAGAGGAGAATAGTTGTAATGGTGCAGGAAGGAAGAGAGGAGAAAAAGGAAAACACTGATTACCACCTTGATTGAATTCCCATTTCATTTTGTACTTGTTTTTAAGAAATAAAAATGTGAGAAGAATGAACTTGTGGTGCTAAGAAGGATGTGACTGATAAAAGATATTTTGAAATGGTTTTGTTGAGTGTTTTGTAAAGAAGTTTTGTTTTCTGGGTATTTGTGATAGAATGAACAGTTTTAGTGATGATTTAGTGACTTAAAATTTGCTCTTTATTTTTAAATATTTAATTTCTGCCACTAAGTGGCATTATAATTAATTCTAATGTTTGTCACAATCAGTATATTAAGCGCTAAAGTTGCAAAAATATAAAATATTATAAGATCAATTAAAATTTTACAAGTTAATCAATTTCAAAATACTTTAATGCCTTAAATTCAAATTTTTTTGTCACTGGGTGACACTGTCATTTACTTCCACAATTCATCAAAACCGATGTGTAAATCGCTAAAACCACATAAAAATAAAAAAATCTTATAATCTAATCAATTCCAAACCAAAAAAAAAACAACAATTTTTAATTTTTATAAATTCAAATTTTATCACCGGGCGGCGCTTTATGTAATTCTAAAACTCCCCACAATCACTTCAAGTGGCGCTAAAAACCTAAATCCTAACAAAACATTCTTTAACAACAAATAAAATAAAAAAAAAAAAAAAAAAAAATATGGTATATATATATATATATATATATAAAGCTTACGACATCTTAATTAATGACTACCCCATAAAAAAATCCAAAAAAAAAAATTACTTCACCTTTCATTAAAAAAAAAAACAAAACAAAAAAAATCAGGAATATTGATTGAAACGTAATTTCGAGGATTTTAGCAACTTACTGGCATTCTAGAGGGAATGGATTCCACATGAGTGACTAGCCACAATTGCCCACACAATCTGCACGTATCCCTGATCTCCGTGGCGCCCCCTACCACCCCCCCCCCCCCGACACACAACTCGCTCTTCTACAGCCACTAGATACGAATCATGATTGATGAGCCCTTCTCTGCACGATACTCGCTCTATCAAAAACAAAAAAAAAATTCTCACTTGAGAAGAAAAAATTAACCTAGATGTGTGTAAGTAGACCGCAATTGAACACACGAGTTCTTAAAATAATTCGTACTAAAAAATAATTTTTATTATTTTTTATTTTTATTTTTATTGCACATGATTTATACACGTCGAGTTTCGGCCGCGTAAAGCAAACTTTGGCATTTCTTAGGCGTGCACGAGAAAACGTTTTTATTTGTTCTGCTTCGCAACTCCAATAATTCAATTTTCCAATGTTTGGATTCGGAAAAACAAGTCGACCGCAGATGGGTCCGAGTCCGACAACGTCAATCTGGATTTGAAGGAACGCGTTGGAAGCGTATAAAAATATACTCATGGTGGTGGAGTCAGGTTTGGAAATAGAATTGAGTTAAGTAAATAAATAAATAAATAAATGAAATGAACAGCGGTTAAAGCGAGGGGCGGTGTAAGTATACAATCAACTCTCTTATATTCGGCCATAGTAATATCCAGCTACCCCTTTTATCCGGCCAAAAGTTCCAAACCGTTTCAATATCGCACCATACTAATTACTCTCTTTTATCCGGCCACTTTTGGCGAACCCCGCCTATGTCCGGATATGAGAGAGTTGACTAGTTTATAAGTTGGTTTTGGTTTTGCTAAAAGGTGGTTTTCCTCGTGTTTCAAAGCTATTTTGGTTTGTGTTTAGATCGATGAATGTAAATGAGTGATGATGATGATAAAGTAATAAATAAATTGATTTTTCTCGAATAAAAATTTCGTTGTTGTACTGTAAATCTAAATTGAGGTTTCACTTCACTCGGTTTTGATAAAAGGTAGTTTTATCGGTTTTGGCAGCCGTCTTAAGGTAATTAAGAGAATTTAGCACAAATCACTACGTTAAACTTATTATTTTGATCAATCTGATTCGTTCTGAAAACCGGAAGTGTCACAAACTCGTCATTTACTCGAACTACGATTTTCGATAATCGACATTTTAATCAAAATTCCTGACATTCACATCAAACCATTATTCCTGACGCCTTCCAAAAACATGAATTTAAAACACCTTCCACCGCCATCTTCGACCAAGTTAGATCGATCGATCGATCGACCAATTCGAAAACCAACAAAATCCATCACTTATTTACCATACGTCCACTAAATCGTTATTTTACAATCCAACATTTATTGACTTTTCCCCAAACCTCGCGTTTAAACCTGAGCAAAATTAGAGAAATTACCTTAACCCAAACCCACACAACAAGTGCAATTATGTTCTAATGGGTTTTAAAAAATCCATTAACTTGATAAAGTGATCAATATTGTAATTATTTGACCGGCTTGTAAATGCAACGGACTACAAATCATCCTAAGTGACAAGTGATCCGAGATAAAATCTAAACCCGAACACAGCACAGACAATGGAAATAATTGGTATTTTGTGGTCTAAATTTGGTCTTGATAGCAAAGGAAGAAGGTTTCACAAAGACCCTTATTGATCGGCTGCGCTCACCCGAGCACACAACCAACTACCTGGCTTCTCAACTCACCCAACCTCCCCCTCCATCTACTACCTTACTCTACTTTGCAGGGTGGGGATGAAGAAGCTTGGAAATAAGAAAAGAAAAAAAAAAGAAATCAATGTTTGGCTGCTATTTGGGAATTGAGAGAGAATGGAACAGCTGCGAGCTGACCAAACAAATAAGTGAAAATGGCAGAAATCTACGAATGTAGCAATTACCTTATGCACTTTTCAGCTTTTAGGTAAGTTTGGATTGAAAATAGCGTTGTAGTAATCTAGAGTGGAACTCGGTTATAGCAAGATCCTTTGTTAAACTCTATTATAACGTAACGTGTTTTGTTTCCCTAACTATATAAGCGTTATACTAAGTTACTCGGTTGTAACGTCAACTCAGTTATAACGTCATTTTCAAGCCGGTCCCTTGAGAGACGTTATAAACGGGTTCCACTATATATTGTGACTCACTTGTGTCTTGACTCGGATCAAATGATTGTACTTTGAGCATAAAAATTCTCCTTATAAACTACTAGGAAGTAGTTCTACAATAAACAGCAAAATATTAGATTAAACCTGCCCTCCCTTATTATTTCAAACACTACGTATACTGCACATGACAGGATAATATATACGGTAGTGGATTCAATACTTAATTGGTTACATTTTTGAAACCATAACTAAAGATAATCCTTTCATGTAAACGTAGTGAATGTGAATGAGAGTATAGAACAATACATCATGTACAGTACAATGGAACATTGGAACCCATTTATAAGGTAACTGAAGAAACCCAACAATTTGTTACGTTACAAACTGGTTTGCGTTATAACTTATAACCGAATAAATTAACACACAATTTGTATGTCTGGGAACCAAACATTTTTTACGTTATTACAGGGTTTACGTTATAAACGGGTACGTTACTTGCGGATTCCACTGTATTAGCTTTATTAGCTAAGAAATTTTAATCTAACCTTTTACATATTTGTGTTGGACAAAAATAATTTTTGTTACCTCGTGTTTATTCACTTCTTACATAGTCCTCTTAATTAGCTTGTTTACACGTTTTCAAAGTTGACTTTTGCAACGATAGGGCAATGTCTTATTAAATGAAAATTAAGTGCTCTGATGATGACGAGTTAATTTCTCCTAGAGCGAGAACGTCAATGGACATTTTTTCAACCTTTTTACATTTTTGTACAAGGATTTTCTATCGTATGAAAACATGTTTAAAAAAAGTGCAAAAATTGAAAAAAAATTAAAAAAATTAAAATTTTCTATTTAAAAGCATTTTTTGTGTCAACTCAATTTCATACGACTTGGAAGACATCATTTTAAGTAATGTTTCTTGTCAAAACAACAATTACGTTCTTGTTTATACAAAATTAACAACAAATCAAAGACTTTAATGCATTCTAAATTCAAAGTATGTTTACCAAGAAATTTATTTTTAAACCTATTACGACTTACTTCTCAGAATCTCATTAAATAATTTAAACTTTAATTTATCAAAAACAGTTGATGGGTTCATTTATTATTTTCATATGTTTAAATCGTAATTTACATATTTTTGAAGTAATTTTTTATCAGTTATATCGAGAAAAATAAACAATTTTACTCAAGACAACTTATTTATACAAGTGCAAAAAATAAATGAACCCAACTAGAGTAAATTGCAATGAAAAATCAAATCACAGATAAGACAAAAACAAAAGTTGTTTACCGAAAATCTTAAAACAATTTAAATTTTATAACTTTCCAGAAGCAAAGATTATACCCATTAACACCTTTAACCATAATTATTCAATCAAAAATTAACGTTAAAAGTGTCTAAACCAACCAATCTTTACTTAGATCGACACTAACTGGCGGCCATTGTGATTTCAGTTAAAAGCAACCTCACAGATCAACCTCGCAGCAAATCTCGCGAAATCTCGCGCAAAAGTACAACCAAATCATTATCGAAAATCGAATAATTTTTAAGCTACTTTTTAATGCAGATAATTCAGTTAAACTGCAACAAACACACGAAACCATATAACACAAATTTGAAATTCGTAGTTTCATGTTTTATAACAAGAGTGTGTAAAAACGCAAATTTTTATAATAAAAAAATCTTACATTAATCAAAATAAGAAATTAACCATCTTGAATTTCAAGTGAACGTGACATGACAAAACAAAGCATCAAAGTCAAGCAACTTGATCAAATAAGCAAAGCCCGAAATGTACATTTGACTTCTCCCCCTAGCGGGAAATTACGAAACAATTGTAGCAAGTCGACTCTACTTGGTTGGACTTTATCTCGTGTGATCCATTCAATTACGAGACGAGGCCACGGAGCAATGGCAAACTCATGAATAATGATTGCACATTAAACAAGCAAATGCGTAATAATATTGAAGCCAAAATCGAACGCCGTATAGTTGCGCATGCGCATTACGGAGGAAACTAAAGGAATTAGCAGTGAATTTGAATAATTTCTAGCTCGTTGCTGCTTCCGATACAATCACAACAGTAATTAAAGCAGATTAACAGGCAGTGTCAAAGTTGGAAGAGAGAGAAGAATTTATTCTTTGTGTGGAGGTGGAAGTTGGAAGTTATGATGGCAGAGAGAATGAATTCCTCCTTTTCCATCTCGCCTTGTTACTAGAAACACTCCTTCTTACCATAAATCAAAATTGTTTTAATTAAACTCGCATCTTACGATTTGCCTGGCTTTGTGCGTCATCATTCATTTGAAATTTAAAGATGAGGGTTTAGAGTTTGTGTTTTAGTATTGTTGTGAATTTGTTACAGGATGTCACATAATATAATGTAACAAATTCACAACAATATTAAAATACTAGTTACTACTTGCATTTTGCAGTAAGTAGTTAGAACAATGAGTTTTGTTGAGAGTTTGTTTATTGTTGTAATTGTGATTTATTTTTTGTCAAGTTGTCAATTTGATGCAACAATGACTTAAAAAGTTTGGAAAAATGTGTAAATTGTATTGTTGTAACTGAAATTACACTGTAGCAATATCATTCCGTCAACATCTAACTAACATTCAAACGTCCACTTTAAAACCAATCCTCATGTCGCAATGCAAATTCCACACCTTAAAATTAATTTTATGCTTTTACAAGTGCAATTTTGCATTTCCGGTTGTAAACCCAATTAAAAACACAAATAAAAAACCAGTTACAAGAACAGAAAACAAATAATTCAATCCAATTACAAAAAAAAAACAAAAAAAGAAAAAACAATAAAAATAAAACATGGCTGCCAAATTACTGTCTTTTTCCATCACTTCTCTAAAAATTATATTTTCTCTCCAAATGGCCGTTTCTTGTGCACAATTACAGCAATTAAGAACGATAAAATTTTTATAGCTCATTTAGCAGCGCCATCTTTGGCGTAAATTCTAAATTCCCACAAAAAATATATCACTGCGCATGTGTAAAAATAAAGCGAAAAAAGATAGCGAAAAAAAAATAATTTTTACGATATCAACCTCAAAGATTACGTCAGTAATTTAAAGGGAAAGTGAGGCTGTTGGAGCGCCATAGCTACGAGGAAATTCATAAAATTTCCTGCCTCGGATGCCACCATCGTGGCTCCTTAACGACTTCCTTTTCACTCTCTCAGTCTAATCCCGAGCACGGTTTTGAAGGGAAAGATTGTGAGGGTAGAGGGAGTTGAAGTTGGGAAATGAGGATGGCAATTGCTCATGCGCAAAAGTCGAAAAGGTTGCTCACCATAAATTCGACGTCGTGTTGGAAACTAATGAGAATCGGAGCGACAAACTGGGTGCGAGAGTGCAATTGCAGCTGATACAAGATTAATTCCCAATTGGCACGCAAACTTGATTCTGAAATTAAAGGAAAAAATTTCAATTTCTTCCAAGTTCGAGAATTTTTTTTTTTTTTTTTTGAAGCTATGGAGGTCTGTAAAGATTACCTGGAATTGGTTTGGTTTTGTGGTTAATTTTTTATTTTGGAAATTAAATCTGTTCTTGGGGTTTAGTTTGGTCTGGTGATGAATAAAGTATGGTAGTCTAGAAGTGTTGAATGCATTTGTGTTTTGAAGATTGTTTGTTTGTTTGGTTATGTTTTATCTTTTTGGTTAATAAAGGTGTGGTGTAAAATGGTGTAAATGATTTATTTAATGCCATCTAGTGGTAAAATTAACCATTTTTTTTCAATTTGATGTTTCAAAAGATCAATTAATGACTGTAAAAGTGCTTAAAAAAACTACAAATTCATGTAAATGTGTTTAAATCTCTGTAAATCTTTATAAATCTCATTTATCTCATTTTAAATCTGTGAAATTTAAAATAAAATTTATTATGCATTTACAAAAATATGCTAAAATCTGTGTAAATCTCATTAAACTTCTTTATAAATTTTCATAAATCAATTTAAATTTCATTTAAAATCATCGCAAACTTTCATAAATCTAAATAAATCTTAGTAAATCTCTCAAAATTTTTACAAAAAAATAATAAAAATCAACTTACTCAACTCAAAAACTCAATAAATCCCAACAAATTCATGCAAATCTTATCCCAAATCTAAAAAATCTCTACACAACTTCCCTGCAAATCTCCACAAATCTCGAACAAATCTCTACTGAACTTTCACCCAACTAACCACCCCATCTAACAACAAACCTTAAACAACTCAATCCCCAATCAACAACAACAATACACCACAAGTCCACAACACAACACAACACCAACTTTGACAACAAGATTAAAAATAAAAATTTAATAAATATACAATCAAAAATTGATAACTTAAATCAAGCAAATGCCAAGTTCATTACGGAACCCTGATTATGCCAGTGCCTTGCCACAGGGTGAAAGAGGCGTGCGCATGCGTCGTCTGTCGTTATGGATGGGGTTAATTGCTTCGGCTCTATTAATCCCCATGGCTGATGATGAAACCGAGCCACTAGACTTTGTAGTGAGCAATCGCTGCCACAATTACACCTTAGTCAATGATTAGAGGGCGCTGCACAAAGAAGTGCCAGCATCCGAGGCTCGAGGTGTCACCAGCTGATTCTGATTCATGGCACCCCCAAGTCGACTGCGCCTGCGCGTTCCCATGGCCTGAGTTTTAAATGATTCAATAATGCATGAAATATGCCTAATGGTGGTCTATGCGATACACATTCCGCTTTTTGTAATTAGGACTCTTCCTATGTAATTACTGTCTCATTTCTCATAAACAAACAAAATTATTTAAGCGCAGCTTTAGCCTTGCTATGATGGTCTGATAAAAAAAAAAATTTTTGAGATTTTTTTTATGTTCAATAATTGTTTTAAAAAAAATTATAGGATTTTGATTTTTTTTGATTTGTTTTTTTTAATAATGAAAAATTAAGTAAATGTGAAATTTAGTGAAAAATTTAAAAAATTTAATTTCAGTCAATTTTAATAAAATAATTTTTTTTTTAAATTTTAATAGTTTTAATCAATCTTAATTAATTTTTCTATAAACAAATAAATTGTATTAAGATTTACTGTAATTTACAAAGAATAAATTATTAAAATTTTCAATCTGTTTGTTACTAAAACATTCTAAATAAATTTATAATAAGTTGATATGATGAATATTTATAAAATTTACAATTTAAAAAAAAAATCTTAAAAATTTTAATTTTTATAAATAATCACAGTTCAAATAAATACATTTACTTTTCCAACTCCAATTTTAAAACTTACCCTCAAAACTAAAAAAAAAAAAAAAAAAAAAAAAAAATTAAAAAAGTGAAAATAAAAATAAATTCAGTTAATTTTTTTGTGTCAAATTCTTAACTGACATTGCATTTAAGGTAAAACATATTTTTACTTTTTCTTTTTTCCAACTTTCCTTAACAAGCTTTTGTTTGTCTACATGACAGCTCTGTCAGTTTGGCAAAGTGATTAATGATAAACTGAGAAGAAAAAAGAACAACCATCATCAACATGGCTTCCAAAATTCTAGCTGTTCTAAGTCTTCTCAAAGACTCAGCACAAAATAAATATTTATTTACACACTTAAAAAAAAAAAAAAAAAAAAAACACACTTAGCTACTGGTTTAAATTACACTTCATGTCCAATGAGACATTCTCTTTTCCCATTACATGAAAAAAACATAAACTTAATTAAATCCCTGTCCACAACTTCATTTCCCTCACTCTAGGATAATGACCTTCAACGCCATCTTTGAGAAAAAAAAAAAAAAATTAAAGGAAAAAAAAAAGACATTTGTCATTTTGCACTCAACACATCATCAAACTTGTTGCAGATCATGATCTTTAACTTTACCATTTGTTATTGTAATGTAAAAGAAATGTCAATTTCCATTAGGAAAATGTGTAAAAATGTGTCGAGAATTCAATGAACGAGTTGAATGATAAATAAAGGAAAATATTTATCAGATTTTAAGTATTCTGTGACCTCTGCTTCTTCCCCATTCTTTATAAACGAGGTTTAGAACTTAATCCGAATCAAACACATCCGGTTATGCCAAAATGCATTAATCCGCCCAACATGAAATTTTTTTCCAGATTTAAGATGTAATTTTAGAAAATTTTAATATCAGCTTTAAAAATGTAAATATTTATAAAGTAAAGTAAATATAAAATTATAAAAAAATTTAAAATAAGGTAAATATTTTCTTTTAAATTTTGCATAAAAATATATAGATTTTAAAATATATTTTTATGTTTGTATAAATTTATAAAAATATGTAACTTATTGCTATAAATGTGTAACAATATGTGCATTGTGGGTAAAACACACAATTTTATATTTTTAAATTTTGCATAAGATTGTAATACTATATTTTCATTTGGCCAATCAAGTGACTTGAAATTTCACACACCACCAAGTAGCGATAAATTAAACTAAAAAAAAAAAAGAAGAGATTTACGTACAATGTACAATATAATAAAGCTCTTGCAAAAAAAAAAATAAATCGTAACACACATAATGAATAAATTAAAATGCGTTTTACGTTTACGTTTCGTTTTCAGATCAAGATCTCTATTATATAAATTATAAATTAAAGATACATAATTTAAATTACCGGTATCTAAGTTATGCATACCAGCGTATAAAATTGATTGTTATTTACACTTTAAGTAAATTTTTATAAAATTATTTAGAATGATAAAATTATAATTTTAATATTTCCTGATTATGCATAAAACACTGCAATCCGCACATTCATTTTTCATTAGTGCATGTAGCACTATTTATAGTTTACACATTTTTTTCTCTCTCTCTTAATGACCAGGTCACTGTCCTGCACATAAATTAAAAACAAGACTCTCCTTTCCCAAGACAAGATGGTATTTCATAATTTACCCAAACCTGTCTGGACCATTCTTTATACAAAAATCTTAAAATAATAAATCAAAATTTGTACTTACTTACACACTGAGTCAGAATGCTGATTTTAAAGCCCATGATTCATTGCAAGACGACGAGAAGATGAAGAAGAAAAAAAAATTGGAGTCGAACCAGAATTGGGCATCAACTAACTCCACCGCAAAAAGTGCGTTCGAACAGAGAAAGGAATCCGAGGGATTCGTAACTTTCGAATCCTCTTCGGCAACTCGCCTGGCACGAATAGAATTGGCAACTGTGGAAGTAAAAGAACAAAATGATTCACACACACAATAAAAGCAGAAAGCGTTTTAGCATTCAGTTTCACTACCCTTATTCAAGTTAGGCAAATAAATTAGTGACTGCAAAGGAGTGTTACGCATCTGCTGGGATTTTCGCGCTTTTTACGTATTCGTGTGGGGGGCTGTGTAATCTCATACCGTTTGCTTGTTTTTAAACTCGCGATAAGCGGCGTTCAGCGTGATTTATTCAATTACTTTGCGAAGATGGAGGAAAAAGTTACTGTACATCCAAATGTAAATAAATAGAAATTTGTGGATGTTTTTAAGAGGTTTGAAGAGCACTTCCGGTTTTGTTTTGGAATTGAAATTTTAACAGCAGATGGAAATAGGGGTTTGGTTAAATTTTGTGAAATTTTGAGTTTTTACTAATACCGGAAGTGGCGTTTGTAGCTGCTCCGAATAGCTGATTTTTGTTGTTGCTCTAAATTTTAGTTTTTGAAGATTTTATATTAACACTTCTGGTTGAATTTAAGTGTCAAAATTTTAGGAGCACTTAGATATAAATGTTTAAATAATACCTCTCAATTTTCAAATTAATTGGCAAACCGAAAGTGCCACTTCTCAATTTCCAAGTCTCTAAATACACCGGAAGTGCCATTAAAACCCGCTCTAAATTGCAAACTCTAAAATTTTGACTTAAGAAATTGCCAAAAAAAAGACACTTCCAGTTACATCCAACTCTCAAAATTTTCCATTTAAAGTTTGCCTGAATTTGAGTCCCGTATTCGCAAAATTTAAACTTTCTCCTGCAACAGGAAGTGGCACTTTATCCCGCTCAGAAGTGCAGCGACGTGTGATCAACAAATCATTTCTTCCACTTTGCAAAAATTTCGATAATTTTCCCTTTAACAAGTGGCAGAGAGGCTTGGCACGCAGTGGGTGGGCGTTGGCACGTACCTCACTAAACGCCCTCTTTATTTAAACAGAGAAAATTTGTTCTCAAACTCCACCCCGTCTAGCTACCGCAAAACTCATCCATTCACACACACAAAACACTCCCTTGTACATTAAATAGAGTTGTCGCTTTTTTTTTATTAAAGTACATTCTAAGAAAAAAATATTTAAAAAAATTGAGGTAGAATCAGATTTGTGCAATATATGACAATTTTATGTAAAGATTTTAAAGATTTGTAAAAAAAAAAACACTCCCAAAAAATCTTATGTTTAATAAGTAAAATAAATGCAATGGTAAATTTGTAGTCTATAAATATTCAAATGCAAAAAAATAATTTAATTCTTCATTGATTTGGAGAAAAATAAATAGACACGGTTTACATTTAAGCCAAAAAAATTGTACATTAACAACCAAACCGGAAGTGCACTTAAACCAAGCCCCAAATAAAAAATTTCATCACAAAACCAAAAAACAGCCCTTCCGGTTTACCTTTAACCCTAAGATTCTAGAATCACTTAACCCCACAAACATACTGTACTTACACCCCAAAAAATTATACACATATAACCAAACCGGAAGTTCC
Organism: Geophilus truncorum; assembly: GCA_034695745.1. Classification (NCBI taxonomy): domain Eukaryota; kingdom Metazoa; phylum Arthropoda; class Chilopoda; order Geophilomorpha; family Geophilidae; genus Geophilus; species Geophilus truncorum. Next base: position 28,057 of record JAQFZP010000295.1, on the reverse strand, counting down.
CATAAACAAACCCCCAAATTGCAAATTTCATCAAAAAAGCTTCCCTGCATTGCACACCACCAAAAAATAAAATAATAATAATAATTTAAAAAAATATATAAAATAAAAATTACAATACCACATTATTTTTTTGTGAACACAACACAAATGCCATCAGGAAACGCAGCTGAGATTCATCACTCACAAGTGTCAACAAGATTCAGCTGATAATTCATTAGAGTTTACCTCGTGCAATTTCCATAATTCCGATTAGAGTTTAAGCCAGCGACTGCTTCCTGGCTCAAATATTCATAAGTTGGGAGACTTAGGCCAGTGGTTTATGCGTTGCAGAGACGAATGGAGGAAGTTGAAAAGTAGAGACGCACAATAGAAGAGCAACTTTTGCCCTCGCACAGTGCATGTAAACACATTCATCTCGCCTCTTATTAGAACTCGGTTGGAGCCAAGTGTGTGCATGAAGGAGTCATCATATTAGGCAAGGCTTACAAGATTTCCCTCATTACCATTAAGAAGGTCAAGCCTGTGGCACGTTTGCTCCTGACAGCTCATCTGTATCCATCCACTGTGGGCCGCAAATTCCCTGGCAAAATGCTAACGGCGCACGCCAACTTCACTTTAATCGATATGATTCTATTTACAAGCTGCTATCAACACACCAAACTCGACGAATCGATACAATCGTTTGGTTTGTTCGATAACGACGTTGAATTTTTTGTGGTTTATGTTTTTCCAAGTGTTGGGGATTATTTTTTGACACCGCGTGGTGGGTTTTGGTAAGAGTGTTTGTTGGTAGTGTGGTTTAGTTGTTTTCGTTGTAAGAGTTTAAGAAGAATTGGTGTTTTAGATGTTAAATTGTTGAATTGAAATATATAGTTTATAAATAGGTTAAATAATAAAAGCTGCGGAATTTTTATCCTAACAAAATCATTAAAACTTCACCATTAAAACACCCAATTTCCTCTCTTTAAAACACAGAAAAACATTTACTGCATTTCCCACAAAAACCAACATTCCCATCAACCACCACATTAGCAAAAACCCAAACACCCATTCTCATCTCTTCCACCCCTCAAAAAACCCCAGCAAAAAACACCCTTTAAATTAACCTCAAACCAATGACATCATCCTTATTCTCCACTCACGACGACACCTTTTCCAAGAACCCTACGCCATCTTGTTTACATTCTTTCCAAGCGAATTAAAAGCAATAAATCAAAAACATGCGCTACTCCTACAATAAACACACCGTGCACGAGTTAGTCGAGTATAAAAAAACACAAAGAAATGTAAAGCACGAATAAGTTGACCCGAGTCGCGACCCAAAGTTTGTCGTAATTACAGTTTCGCCGCTCGTTTCTGTTCCTCCTTTACTTTCCTCCGAGGGAATCCATGCGCTCCGTCTGATAAATGCGAACTGACTACGAGCCAGCAACAACGATAAGACGTGCAGTTATTTATGTGGCAAACTACGAGTTACCTATCCCACTTGTACGCCAACTCTTGCTTCTTATTTTTTTCCCTTCCCGTTTCCATTTGGAAAATAAAAAAATTGATAAATAGCAGTTTTGCTTTCTTTTTCTGCGTCGGGGTTGTGATAGCCCTTAGCTATAGATGGTGGAAGTAAACTGTACTGATGCGAGTAAGATGTTGACGATGAGAATGTTGGGAGTTGGTAGATTGGTGAATTTGTTGTTGTTGTTTTTGTGTTGATTATTTAAGTCTTGTTGAAATTTTAGTGTTAGGATTTAACTTGAAATTTGGCCTGACTTAAGTGATTGATGATAAATTTAGTTTTGTTGTATTTTGATGATGTAAAACGAAAAATCGAAAAATTGCAAGTAGAAAACATAAAATTAAATATTTAAAAAGCGATTAATTCGGATAAGATCATTTTCTAAAAATGACATAACAGATTAATCCAAAAGAACAACATTTGGTATGAAACGATCAAAACCTTTAAGAAAACAAAACTGCGTTTTAAACAACACAGAAAAACTTCTAAAACAATAAAAACATCAACCAATTTAAAAAATAATTAACCAAGCAAAACAACCAAAAACGACAAAAACGGAGAAAAACAACAACAACCAAAAAAACCCACAAAAATACTAAAACAAGCCCTAAAACCACTAAAAAAAACAAACAAACCTTTTTCCAAACCCCAACCCACAAGAAACAAACAACTCAAAAACAACATAAAACAATAACCCAAACCCATTACACAGATCACCACAATAAACCTATCAAAAAACATGATAAATAGCATTTTGTTTCTTATTTTTTTTTCTCCCTCATTTCATCATCACTTTCCCCTAAAACCCTGAGGTTGTCAGCTGCTCCAACTTTACAAAATCTGTCAGACAAGTCATCTCTGAAAATATGCATTTGGCTGAGTCAGGAGAAGAAAAGAAAGAGAAAAAAAAAAAAAACATGACAATCTTCTCGTTTGCATCTCCCCGCTGTGTATAAAGTGAAAAGTAATCTTCTCCTGACAACTTGATGTTTTGCATGAGTTTTCCACCATCAGATAACATCAGCAAAACCTAAACAGCTATAATCAAAACCGTCGAAATTGTTGGTTGTGTTTTCAAGCCTTGTTTTATGTATGGCAGCCATTTTTCATACGCTATCGTGTGTTTTCTCTGCTTTTTTCTCTTTCTAATCATCCATTCTGCCCATCACCAGTGAAGCAAGGTGAACCCAAAGGGTTGCTGACCTCATCTCAACCTGTTTCCAAGATTTCACGTGGTGGGGCGCTCTAACCTGCTATTATCATCGTCCCTAAATAGAAATGAAATTTTGCTGGTGCCGCGAGGCATGTTTACTTTTGTTCATGATGAAATATAAATAAAGGAGATTTGGAAAAGTCGAGTTAAGTTGTGGGGTTCAGCTCGCCTTTAAGAGTGATTCATTGGCAGGTTTTTAAGATGGTTTCGAATTAAAGTTGTAAGTGATTAAAGAGTGTTTTGAAATGTTGCTAAACTGTGAAGATGACTTTAAATGTCTTATTATAACGGATTGTAGGTGTTTGAGAAGGATTTTAAAAAGGATTATAATAAAGGGATTTTATAAAGGGATTAAGTATTATTTAATTATGTCAAAATGTCTGAAAACTTTTGCAAATATTAAAGTGATAGTGTCATGATTTTTTTTTCTTATTCGATGATAAAGAGCGTGAGAAACAATGTACAGTTTAATTTATAATCTAAGATTTTGAATAATATTTCATTTACAATTTTTAAGTTTAATGTCCAGCAGCTTCAAATCGAAAATCTCGAACCGATTTCTGTTCGTGATGTAATAGCAGTGATCACCTAGTTAAGAAATGGACACCAGACGGCGCCGAGCAATTGGAAGCAAAGGAATGGCATAGAAATCGCAGCACGAAGTTTGCTCTGTTCGACTGCTATTTCGTCACAACTTCTCAATGTTTACAAATTTCATTTTGAAATCAAAATAGGAGCATAAAATTTAAAAAAATAAAAAAAAATTAAAATTAAGACATTTTATATTAAAAATATTTTTGTGACACAATCACTTTAACATCAATTTGAAACTCAAAAATAATTTCAAAATTTTATAAAACAACTTTAGACATTAACAAAAAAAAAATTATAAAGTAATTTTAAAAATAAATTTAAAACATTTTTAACGATTTTAAAACGCTTAAAACAACCTTAACAGTTGCAAAACCACTCTATATTATTAAAATAATATTAAAACTAACTTTATAAAACATCCAAATCCCTCTCAAACCCTCAAGACACTTCCCAAACTTCATAAAAACCCAAACCACATTCAATTAACTTCAAACATCACCAACAAAAACCACGAATAAAATATAAAATAAAAACAAAACAAGTTAAAGTCGTCTTTTTTATCCCTTAGCACTTTAAAACGGCGAATCGCATTTTCAAACGATGATTTAAAAATGATTTCAAGACACATTTCACGAGAAAAGAAAACGTTTCATTTAAAATTGATGAGAATAAACGTCGCTCTCTCTCCGAATTTTCGTCATGTTCAAATTAAAAAAAAAAAAAAAAATGTTCAATAGTAATCCACTTGCAATCCCATTTCTGTCAAAACAAACTTCAAAATAACTTCTCTTAAAAACGACTTTTTTTTTACTCTTCGATAAATGAAATTTTAATTTTACGAAATAAAAAAATGTTAATCTCGTTTCAATATTTTCATCCAAAAGTGACACAAACTGAATAATACTTCATTATTTTTTTTCTTCTTTTTGATTTAAAAAGAAAAGAAAAAAAAATTAAAAAATGTTTGAAATCTGTGACACAATTAAATTGAACTAATTCCAGTGCTTCCTTAATCATCTTTACGAGAGGAAAGAGAGAAAGAGAGAAACAGCGACATTGCTCATTTTCAATTTGCACCAAGACGCTAGAAGTTGCTTGAATTTAATTTTCTTACCATTTAAGACGATTTGAGATCAGAGAGGAATCAAATAGATAGAAGAAAAAAAATCTTTTTCTTTTCCAATTAATGAAGTCGTGTTTCGTGCCTTGCTGCTTTTGTATGCGAAATGAGTTTAAAAATGGCCGACTTCTTATTGAGTCTGCTCGAGTAGTTTGAATCGTGTTGGAATTCGTTTTGTTAAATGATTTTTTGAATGTTGTGCATTTTGTTTAATGATGTTTGTTACAATGTGTATAGGTATATAGAGGTAAAATATTGTTTTAGGTAATTAACTTAAAACGATATCGTATGAAATATAGCTAAATAAATATTAATTAAAAAAGAAACTTAAAATAACGTCGTTTTACCCGTTTTAAAATAAAACTGCCTAAAACGACTCGTTTTAGTTGTTTTACCAATGAAAATACTTAAAACGACGTTGTTTGACTGTTTTATTACGGGACACACACAAAAATAGAGAATCGGATTCTTTTATTTCTGTGTGTGTCCCGTATGTTACAGATAACAATTGGGTACAAATTGCCAATTTGTACTCATTTGTTATCTGTAACGTATGGTACACCTTTCTTGTCCGCAAATTTAAACAAAATTAACAAGTTACACCGATTAAGATGTAAATTTACAGCAAAATGTAACTAAGCGTTTTCTAATGGTTGTAAATTTGATGTAAGTTTTACACTCTCTTATGACTATATGTGAATAGATATACAGTTACGAATTTTCGTTTCTTGAAATCCAAAAATAACTCTAACTGATAAAAAGCGTTTTACAGCTTTTCGTGAATGTAATTTATGTTTGTTTACACTCATAAATCGAATCAAAAATGGATCATCTATTTTAAAGTGATAGTGTCATAAAATTTTATTTTTTTATATTAATTTTGCTAATGTTCAAGCCATTACTAAAATACTGTATGTATTACAAAATCCGTAAAAAAAATTTTTCAAACTTTTATTTTTCTCTGTTTTAAAGTGGAAACCTGAGATATTATGACGAAATAACAAGAGTAAAGCTAATCCTCTAACTCTTTCTCCCCAAATGTTTTAAGCGTAATTTTACAGATATTCAAATATCATGAATTAAACAACACATTTTTTTACATGCTCTTTCACATAAAAAAAAAATTAAAAAAATCATGACAGTGTCACTTTAAACAATCCTAACTCAAAACAACAATTTCGTCATTTCACTACACCAAACCCAAACCAACCAACCACAATAAAACAAAAACAAACCTAAGTGGTTCATTACACTAACATTAAGATCTCTGACATCAATTGCAAACCATTCACTGACCCCTTGTTTCATCATCACCCCCTCCAAACAACTTGTGATAGCAACAACTTTTATTACCCATTGTCCTTCATAACCCAAGAACAATTCAATTACAACATTAAAAACCATTAATTCAAAAATGCATTCAACTTTAGTCTTTGTCAAACTCCCCCAAACCAATTCCAAAACTCGACACACACTCTTTGATCTCAAGAAAAAAATTTTCTTTTTCTTTTTCAATAAACTCTAGCAAAGTCTTAATCTTCTTCTTCTTCTTTGCCTTTCCTCATAGTTTTTCCTTCCTTTGATTACTCCTATTACCCACTTTTGTGTGCTTACACTATCAAGTCTGCAACTTATCAGCACATCAAAAAGAAGGAAAGAGAAAAAAAAATCTTTCTTGAGAATGTTCCTTCTTTTTGTGTCCATTAAATTAGAATTCCTGGTCGAAATTGTGATTCCACAGCTTCCATTGTCCAATGCAAGTACTGTATTAGCTTTCGGCGAGGCTTTAAATGATGAAAAGATCTTACTTGTTTGGATTTAGTAATTTTAGATAAAAGAGATTTTGTTCTAATAGTTTAACTGTTTAAAACCATGTTTTAGTTATTTTTTTTTACTTAGAGATCGAGTGAACCGAACTGGTTTATTATTAAAAATCGATCTAGCCATCATAAACATTAGGCGAATTTAAAAATATAAACTTTTTTTTTTTAAAGTAAAACGAAACAGAAAAAAATAACGAGTTTTAAGTTCAATTTGTGAGTGTTGTTTTAATCATTTCTGCTTAAAACAAATTTCACACGTTTAAATTTCTCCAAATAACTATAACATAACTTCAGTTTTAATAATTTCTAGTTAAAACAAACTCGTTTCAAATCAACAAAATCATATATTACCGTAAAACAAAATCGTTCTAACTTCTTAAATACCTATACAACCTTCAAACAACTTTCACTTTTATAATTTTAATCATCTAATCTATTTACAAGTTCAAAACTAACACAAAAAAAAAAAACATAAAATTTTCTTCAAGAACATTCCCTCTTTATGTAGCCCATTAAATTAGAATTCGTAGTGCAAGTCGTGATTCCACGGTTCTATCGCCCGATTCAAGTGCACGCTTTTGTGCAACATTTTCGCAGCTCTGTCCACTGATAATCAGATTAGATTTGCTCAAAACCATGACTGCCTCACCCCTTTTCACCACACCATATTAAAATCCGCCTCGTTTTTAAATTGCTTTTTATTTTATTAAAAAAAAATACACATAAAAAAATGGTTGTTGTTAATCCAAATTTACAGTCTCTTTTTTATGAGATGCATTAAATTTACTGTAAAAGTATATTAAAAGAGCATTAAAATTGTTATAAAGCCATAACATGTTTACAAATTAATTATTTCTTTTTATGAAGGCAAATTTAATTAGGGAGTTCAAAAACATAAACAAGTTATTTAAAAAAGAACATGAAATGGCACTTTGCTGATCAAATTGTCACTGCAAATTCACTTATAGGGATTCAGTGAATATCCTCACAAGTTCACCCTCTTTTTCTGTATTTTGCATTTCACACTAGAGGTCTCTGCTGTGACAGAAGTTTATTTGATGTGCAAACAAATCCAGGAATTATATTTAGACTGTTTAAATACACTAAACTGTCATTTCCGGTACAAATCTGACTCTCAAAACGTTAGTATAATTCATCAACGTTATTAGAACGTTACAACACCAAAAATCCAACATTTTACACTTATGTTTGTATAGTGTTAGTATTGTTTACTTATTCTAGCTGCAAAAAATTCTCTCTAAAGTTCATGAAAGCAAATATCCTTTTCCATTTCCAAAATGGAAACTCGCTCTGAATTAATTTTTACTTTACCACAACTCGGAGCAGCGTGAAATGCCACTTGCAGTCAGGTTGCAACCTTGATGCATCATAATATAAAATTATGCACACCTGCCTAAGAGCTCATAAATTTCAATGCCACATAGTGGTTGGTACCGGAAGTAACATTTCATCTAATAGTCAAAATTACCACTTCCAGTTATTATAACATTAATATTATGGCTTGTCTAATGTTATGAAAATCGGAAATGGGCATATATCCGATATTATAAATAAGTAATCGACCGATACCAAAGCAATTTTTATATTTTCTATAAATTTTACAAAAAAAAAAATACATTTATTAAAAAATTTCATTTCGAAATCAACAGTCAACATATTGGCCGATTCCGATGCCAATTTTGAAATCAGTCAATGAGCGAACATTAATCACGTCCAGTATAACGTTCGACAGTATTTGTCGAATTCACCGATTTGGTCACAACAGCAAGACATACAAGAGCAGCAAAGTCAACATCAACCAAAATGCTTACCACTCCTTGAAAACCCCAAAACTGAAATTCACATTCTAACCTAAAAACATCAAGCTTTGAAACATGTGAACAATTGTCAGTACATGTCAAATCCACTGCAATGCTTTAGTCTAAATGTCGCTTTGGTCACACCAGCAAGGCAGCAAGACGTGCAAGAATAGTCGAGCCAACATCAACCGGAAGTGGCATTTCACCCGTAAAAAACTCAAAATTCCACTTACCCCGACTCCTTAATCCATCAAAACCCTCATTAACTTCAAAACCCCAATCACCCTACACAACAATCATAATAAAAACGCAAAAATACGATCAAACGTCGCCATCTTAATACATCACTTGCGCCCACTTAACCCATATTTTGCCCACAAAACCAAATAATGACTCACCGCCGACATTTACGATCAAATTATTCAAAATAAAATAGCGCCCCCTGCAGCTCGCCGTTTCATTTTACAAATTCCCAGCCACTCGCAGCCCCTTGGTGCGGCCCTTTGCATATTCCCTGCCAAACACCTCGTCGGCTTCTCCTTTAAGCTCATTTCCAGTAGGCATATGGCGCTTTAAATTAATAGAGTGCATCCACGGCCCTGATTTCGATAGTTAAAAGCTTTCTCCATTCTTTTTAAACCCTATTAAAAGCTGTCGGAATAAAGGGGCATTTTCGCAGAATTTACTGGACCGAATTATCGAACGCGTGAAAAACTTAAAGAAGAAACGTAAAAAGACGAAGACGTTGAAATGTCTTGTGACTAGTCTCGTATTGCCATAGTATAAACTAAAAGAAAAAATTGCGAAGCCTCGTCGTGACACAAGCGGTCTTTGCAAGTTTTATTGAACTGCAATGCAGTGCATGAAACTGTGGCACCATCTTGTTTCGCTATTTGGTGGTGGAAAAAAGCAACTGTCGGTGGATTCGTGTCGCAAGCTGCGTCGAGTCGATTTCCCACTTTTTCTGATTTATTTGCCCGCGCTTACGAAGTTCGGTGCGACTTACAAGCCGCGAGCTTTCGAATTGTGCCGATTATGACTCGACACAACTATTAACAGCAGCCGAGTTTGAAGAAAACGACGTAGAACGAGTCAAGGGAGAGAAGTGACTTGTGCGTTTGTGTGTGTGAGGAGGGATTGGGGGTGGTGTTTGAGGGAAGATGAGTGAGACGTTAGGTCTGGTGGGTTGTGACATGTTCATTAATCAGTGGATTAGTGGCTGGGATTGTGTGTGAAGAGGATAATGTGAAAAGAATGGAGTGGAATTGTGGATATGTTTTTAAAAGAATATTAATTAGATTGGAATTTTTGGTTTTTCTGTGTGCAATGTTGATTCAAAGTTGTTTTGGAATTGTGGTTAATGGTGTGATTAATTGTTTTGACATTGGTTTAATTATGTTTAATTTGTTGTGATAATTGGTTTCATTTTGTTTTTATATTGTTATCAGTCTGTTTTCATATTGTTTTATTATGTTTTACTCTGTTTTCAGGTTGTTTTTACCTTCTACCAGTGTCATATCACTATTATTTCATCATAGAAAACAACATTTGACACTTCAAAATAAAATACAAAAATTTTGATTTAAAACAAAAACCATTTCAAAATCTTCCCCACAAACCACCATTGAATCTCATTTTCCAAATCTCCAATTCAACTCCTAACACCAACATAAAAATCGACCAGAAAACAACCGGAAAACACCTCCACCACAAAACCCCTTTACCAACCCTAATACTTTGTAAAAGTACTGCAAAAAAAAGCCAACAACCCCAACACCTTGTTCGACATGACTGATACGCCTTCAACCACTAACAACACAACAAATTCAACCACCTGAAATAACTCACCCCATAACCCCTACCCCAACCCCTTAAAAAAAAACTCGACGCCGGTGTCTGGTTTCGTTATTGTGTCTATGTTTAATGACATTTCTCGGTGGCAGTGGTTGGTGCAATTCGCGTGATGGATGCAAGTGCTTTGCTGATACATTCTCCAGTGGCGTTCGACGTGTCACGAATCGAGCCCAGATCAATTCTTTCACGTGGGATAAAGGTCAAAGCAAAACGATTTACTGCGGCCCTTTTTACATCACGTCTTCTCAGTATTCCAATTTGGCTACAACAAGTAAATTAAACTTCTTTTGCCTCCATTTTCCATCCGAAAAAGAGAGTTCAATCTAAGAATTTTTTTTCTAAATAAAAAAATGAAAGTTATAACCTGTGTCTCTTTTTCTTCTTTGAATTTGGTAGCACCCACATGTAATCTTTGAAATATTGTGCCATCCGTGACAGAAAATCGTTGTTTTTCTCCATTTTTATATTTTCTCTTTCCTCTGTAACATCGGTATCGGCTGTGACAAACTGTCAAATCAACTTGTAGCCTGAATTTCACGTTAGAGGGGCTAGTGAAATATGAAAGTGGGAGAAATGGTGTAAATAGAACAAAAGATGACTTTCCTGCATTTTGATGGACTTATACTGCCATAGCATTTTTCAGTATTGCCATCTGATGGAATTATGATGAATTATTTGTTATAGTATCCACTTTTATTTAGCCCGGCCTTACTCTCCAAGATGGCCGATTTCATGTGTGCTTTTTTTTCAAAGGGTCGACATTCTCGAATATCTCGTCGATAAGTGAAAAAAATCTCTACAAACTCTCTAAATCTTTGTAAATCTCAAATCGTTTTCAAAATAAACTCCAAAAATTTATAAAAAAATCTGTTAAAAATCCCAAAAAATCTCTATAAACCTTTACAAATCTTTGCAAAAATCTTCACAAATCTCATGAATCTTGTCGACAGCATTTGACTGTATCCCATCCCTAATTTTCTGTGTGTTCATTTTCTCCAACTTTTACATCCATTAAATTACACATCACTTTGCAGTCAAACTCGAACAGACCGGTCATACTGGCCATCTTTTAATTCTATTCTCAATTTCCACCAAAACTTACTTTCGGTGTCTCGACACGAGTGAAATTATTATACTTTAAAAAACACAAAAACACACACCAGCTCAACTAATTTAAGAGGAAAATAGAAAAGTGCACTTACAAGAGAAGCGTGGCGAGAAAAGCCATTAACACGGGAATTTAGGAGGCCATTTTCCAAGAACGATGAGCTCAAACGGCATGACGTCGGTTTGTTGGCCATTGGTCGCATGGTTCCCTTATCGACCCTGTCAACTCGTGCCAATCATTCGTGCATTCGTCATGGACTGGTGTCGCCGAGACGTGTCAGGGACGTTGGCATACGGGAGTAACGGCATTGCCTACAATACAAAGCGGGGGAGAAACGAGTTAGAAAAGAGTTTCACAATGAGGACAATCAATATGTAATCATCATAAAATGCCATGTCACAATGCGCATCTATCTGCACCGGCCAAATATTGCTTTACTTTTCACTGCGACTCAACTCGTGTGAATTCCGTTGCATCTTTATACGATCACCTTTCATTAATAATGCATTATTTCCATCTATGGGCAATTTGTGTCCCTAGTATTCAGGTAATGTTGCATGTTTGTTGTAAGATAATGATGGAGAAGTTGATAATAATAATTATGATAAGTTAAATTGTGATTCAATGTTTTTGTACAGCAAAAACTATTGTTGCAATATTTTTTTTTAATTTTATATTTAAATTTTTGATGCTAATGTAACAGTATTTTATTTATTTGTTTTAGCATATTTTTTAATTTCATATTTTTCTTTTGTTAAAAATGTAACAATGTTTGAGTATTGTTTTTGAAATATGTATTTTTTTTAAATTATTCATAATGAATTTTGCCATTTTAGAATTTAGATTAAAATTTTATAAAATATCGGTAATCGATATTATTATTATTTAGAATTATTTCTCAATAATGTGTCAAACATTGATTAAGTTCCATCTCACTTTGTTATCACTTCACAATAAAATCCCACTATTAAAATAATATTATAAATTCCACATTCAATTTATTTCACTGTTTCCATCAAACAAAGTCACAATTTCATTGACTTAACATTTCCCTTATCTTATTACACAGCCAAAAACACTCAAACATGACACTACACATAACATTTGTTACCTAAACTATAATTTCAACACAAAAAGATAAAAATGTGATTTTATCCTCACTTTCACTTCTTGGAAATTCCTCTCACGCATTAGGGAAAAAACTTCCCCAGTTTGATGAAAATTTTTATAGACACTCAACCACAATAATAAAAAAAATATATAAAAAATCATAAAATTTGAATTTCCTTGAATGAATGAATGAAATGAAGTTTTATTTTTTTGTTTATGTGCCAATGTTAGGCTTAAAATGAAGTCCCTTCATTGGAATTTTTCTTCCCCTTTGAATATTTACATATTCGCCATGACTGTTAATTTATTCCTTCCATCACTTTTTCGTAATTATTTCCTTCCTTAAACCCAACGTTATTTATGAGTGTATAAATTATAAAAGTTTACTGGAAGAAGAAAACATCTTCCCATAAGTCATTTCCGATCGTTTTTCCATTTAAATACCTAATTAATAAGTGCACTAGATGTTTATAGCTCGGTAAGTGGAGCTGAGAGATGCCGTTTTAATCGTTTTATTTGTTTGATAGATAAATGTAAACAGGTTGGGAAATTGTGAAATGATTTAAAGAGAAGAGAAGAGAAATTAAACGAGTAAAAGTTGATTAAAAAGTGGTTTTGAGGTGTTAAAATGGGTATAAAGTGAGTTAAAAGTAAGTTATGTGGAATAAATGAGTTGAAAACGAAAAATGTTAATTAAAAGATGTATGAAATGGTGTATGTTGTTGTTAAATTGACTAAAACCAGAGTTTAAAACAAGTAAAGGGACTAGAATAAAAAATAAAACAGTTTAAATAGAATAAAACTAGAATTATCAGCTTTAAAAACGAGCAAAATGAATGTAGTACTTTAAAAAAAGACTAAAACGAAAAATAAAACAGTTAAAAACGGTTAAAACGAAAAAAGAAATTCCATGCAAAACGAGTGATAAAGATTAAAAAACGACCAACACGAGTGTTACAATGTATAAAACGAGAAATAAAACTGTTCAAAAAAATTATTACTAGAATTACAATCATATAAAAACTCTCAAAAATTACTCAAAAAGAGCCAAAATAAAGAACAAAACCCTCAAAATTTCACTTCAACCCTTTCTTCGTAAACCATTACTAAAATCATCTTAAACCTTCCAAATCACACACACAACCGTTTAAAACCGCCATTTCCAACTACAAGCATAAAAAAAAAAACTCCCCAAAAAAAAAAAAAAAAAATTAAAAAGTAATAATAATTTGCCTGCCGTTCAATTATTATAGCGCTTAAATTTATTTGACATTATGGATGACGTGATTACAGCAGGTACCCTTTCATTATCATCTCATAAAAATTGGTGTTTTTCACAAAGGCCTCGAGAAACGCGTTCACGATCCAAAACGCCAACTTCGACATACAAAATATATTAACTCATTAAACACGGGACATCTTCCTCATTACCACGACCTCTACATGCTAATTAACTGACCCCGTTCGCCCACAGCGAGGGAAAAAAAAATAAAAAGTTGCACGCCATTGCTAAAATAGCTGCAGTTCGCTCTTAAGCTTAAATAGATATAAAATACATTTCCTTTAAAAATTTCATCACACTTAAAAAAGTCGATATTTATTCACAGTTGAAATACAATCTCGCCACGAACCACGCCTTCTATTGATGTATACTTTGCCCGTTGCTGAAGTAACAATCTGCTTTACATTTTGTGGTTTTTGACGTTTATACTCGTTTAAAGGTGAAATACCATAATTGTTTTTTGTTTTTTTTAAGGGGAATGTCAAATTTGGAGGAGATTAAAATGGCGTTTAAGTCTTGAAATTTTGTGGGTGTTTATTATGCGAGTTGAGGTTGGTGATTTGGGAGCTTTTGAAATGTTAATCAAACCGAAAGTGCTATTCTATATGTTATTTTGGAGTTGCAGCAATTTTGGAGCGGAGTAAAATAACACTTCCGGTATAGCTTATAAAGTAAAATTTTGTAGTTGTTTATTATGTGTGTTGAGGTCGATAATTTGGAAATTTTTTAAAATTTAATTAAACCGGAAGTGATATTTTTGACCAATCCGAACAAAGTATTTCAAATTTACAAATTTAATGAAGCCTTCAAGCAATTGGCAAGTGCACTTCCGGTTTAAATTCCAAACTCGAGTTTTTTAGCAGATCGTCACATAATGTAAAAACTAAAAGTCATTAAAATTTCCAAATTCGAAACCAACCGGAAGTGCCATCGTTAGCTGCTCCAAACCGCCTCTTATTTTGCAAAAAATTACCATTTATCCCAACAGTTTATATTGTCACTTCCGGTTAATTCTAAATGTTTACATTTCAAAAGACTGCAATTACATACAGGTAACAAGAGCCTCTAAAATTACAAACCCCTATCTAAACCGGAAATGCCATCTAACCTTGCACCAAAAATTCAACTAAATTAAATTAAAAATTACCACCCTCCAAACAACAGCTTAAATAGGACTTCCGGTTTACTCTGGAGCTTAAAATATCAATATAAAACTCAGACTTTACATATAAAAAAAAAAAAGCTTCAACCAAAATTACACCTCTCCAGTCCAACCGGAAGTACCATTTAAAAGTACTCCAAAATCAAATTCAACATACAAAACAACACGACAATGTATCCCGTAATGCACTTCAGGCATCACTCAACAAACAACTGTTGAATGAAAATGTTGATGGACGCCGTCGAACGAGCACAAATGATGCGTGACAACGACAGGAACCAAGAGCAGAATGCTCAGGATTTCCTACAAATTTCATCACCAAAACCGGATATTCACAGAAAAAAAAACTTTCAACTTCCAACCAAAAAAAATGGTAATTACAAGTGGCTTTTCGCACCGACCTCGAGCTCCACCATTTTTCTTTAAATTCCCTACTCTCTTTCGACAGTGAAAGATGTTCGGCAATAAAAGAGAATGATCTCATCGAACCAACTGCTGCTCCTTGCCCCATGTTTTCTCCCATTTTGTCGCTTCTTTTCCTCTCGGCTAAAAAAGACCATTAAACACGAAAATAATGACAATTAAGAGAAAAACTCCCAAGTCCGAAACTTGGCACAAATTCGTCTCCAAATTATTGTAATTAAATCCAATTCTAAACACAATTCAATTCCCCCTACCAACCAATCAGAAATCGAAATGAAAACAAGTAAATAGCTGAATGTCAAAAACAGTGCCGCACGGTGATGATATATTGAACTATCCAATGCAGTCAAAATGGCCGCCCGCGTCGATCAAAGTGGAGAAATCAATTTCATTGTCTTAATAATGTCTTTCAAACTCCCCAAATGCAAATTTAATTCCCCTCCAAACCCCAACCCCCTCCCTATGGCAAATTTTTTCATTTAAAACATTCCTCTTCTTTTATTTCATCTTTATTAGAGCGTCTCAGAGGGCGCTGCTCGCTATAATCGAAACCACTTAAGTAAAAAAATTTTACGCAGAAATAAGAGATTCTCTCATTTTCATATCATTTATCGTGTAAAAGCGTTTATAAATAAAAGAAACAAAAACTTTTCTTGAGCAATGCAAATGTAAAACAACACCGAACTTGACGCATCACGTTTCCGTAAGACGAGGGAAAGAATGGCGTCTTTTTTTGTTTTGAAAATGAATTTCTGGCGAGATGAATCCCATTAAGAAAAAAAAGTATCTCAGTTCCGCTTGCATGATAATCAAAAGAGGAAATATGGAAATCATTGCTAGATAAAGCAAATCTCCGTTCTTTTTAAAGTGATGTTTTGTTTTGCAGTTTCGGTTTCGTCGAAATGAAAACAAAAGTAGAAATAAATATGGGTAATAATTTTTTAATATTCTCTATTCAAATTGTTAGTTGCTATGAAAATCATCGTGTTTTCGCAACGACTTTTATTCGAGAGCGATTTGCATTCGAAGAAATAAAATAAGTAAAAATAGATCGAAAAACAACGATTGAATAGACGGCCATTTTAGGTTTATAGAAAAGGTGAAATAACATGCAAAATTTTCTTTTAAAGATTTCTATAAAATCTAGTCGTTTGCCTCTGTCTTTCTTCTAAAGAAGTCTTATATTCGAAGAATTACAGTAAATAAAAGTGAATCAGAAAATAATGAGTACCAGTAAGTGGCCATTTTAGATGTTAAAAAAAGGTGAAATGGCTTTATTAAAAATGGAAAATTCAAAACAAATTTTAAAAGTCTACTAAAATATAGTAAAAAAAAAAAAAAAATTGAAATTTATAAAAATAAAATTTAGAAAATTGTACAAAACCATTTTCTCACGTTTGTACTTCACTCGATTGTACTGTAATGCAACGATTCTGCTTTAGATTATATTAAAATAAAAAAATTTATATAATTTAAAAAAATTCTAAATATAAAATTCTAAAAAAAATCATTCATTTCCTATAAACTCACTTCACACCATCAAACCACATCTCACTTCAATACAAACACCAACAAAAAATAAAATTAACTTTAAAAATAAAAAAATTCAAGCCACATTTTATAAACTATGTTTACAATCCCCATCTAAAACCCAAACACTGAAAAAAAAAAAATTAAAAAAAAAAAAAAAACAAAGATAATGGGGCAGTATCACGCGAGTGTGTCAATATTGGACTTAAGCCTATATTTCACTAGAATTTAATTTGAGAATGCACTATGCAGCAAGGACTAAAGTGCTTCCATCTCTCATCAATCTGAATAATAAAACTGTTGGACCAACATTACCTAGGCTTAACACAACATCCCATTACTGCACTTTTATTAATATCCAACTTGGTGGCTACCAATTAGCCTAAATGGGGGTCCAAGGCGAGCTACAGACAGAGCCATTCTTCCTTTCCCCCCTTTTAAAGTCAATATTCATCATGTGCGATGGAAAATGACGAAAAAGTCGAATCCTTTCGGCAACACTTTGCACTAATTGCATCCATTTCAATTTATTAAAGGTAAAAATTCAATTAAAACGCCCTCTAGCAGATCAAAGTTTCATTAACAAAAGTCACAAGTAAATTACAGTCTGGTGTTTACAGTGAATTTAATCTTGAGTCCAGACTAAATTCCTTTGCGTGCTCAACCTTTCGAGGGTTTCTGTCTGTAATTAGTCGCTTCCAGGAATTAACTGAGAAATAAAAGTTTTTTTTAAAGAAAAGAAAAGAAAAATAAATGTTTTAAAAGGTGAGAGCATGACTGAGTTTCAAATGGGATCAAGATTGAATCTTTTTAATTAGATAACAACACCTACTTTAACTAAATTCCACAAATTCACACTTTGATATTTATGAGGCAAAAAGTTTTTTTTTTTTATATATTCTAAATAACTGCCATAATTCACATTAAAGCATGCAATTTTGCTGGTGTAAATTTATTCATTGGTTATTATGTATTTTCATTCATATTCAATTTTAATCTTTTCATGCACAATTTGTTTAAGTTTTTTTTTCCAAATTCAAAACAACAAATTTCAATGATAAATGAGTTGATGGGTGAAAGGACGTAGAGAAATGATTATTTATTAAGTTTTTATTTATTTTTTTTGATATGGAAAAATTAATATTAAGTGCTGGAACCAATGTGTCATGTATAATCAATCAATGGATTATGAAAATTAAGTAATTTTTTTATAAATCTTCTTTGTAAAAATAATCATTTTGTATGTTTTTGTAGAAATTTTATTGTGGTGTTTTATTTTAAAGTTAATTTTATATTTTGTAATATTTGACTGACTATAAAATAAAAAGATTGCTATAAGTTTCATTAAATATTTTGTTATGAAATTAATTTGTATTGTAATTTTTCTATTAAAATACTCATTTTATAACTTTTTATATTATATTCTATTTTTCTGTATATATTATGTACATATTAGGTATTAATATAAAAATTATAATAATATGTTATTCATAGCACGACTGATCCTATATTAACATCATTAAAAATATTTAAATTAACAAAATTCCAACATTCCACCATCTTAAAATACTAAAACTAAAATAAAACATTAAAATCAATATTTCCCTAGTAAATCAATTGAGATTTTGTCTACCAGCTTAAAAAAACCTTATTACTTCCTTTAAACCCTCTCCAACCCTCACCATAAAAAAAAAAAATAAAAATTCATTAAAATCCAGATTTATTGTGCAAGAAAAGATTCATAGTCCTAAATAACTGAGGTATTTAAAAAAAAAAAAAAAAAGAAGGAAAGAAAAAAATATATTTATAGCCTAGAATTCTCCACCTAAAAAAAAAATAAAAAATAAAAAAATAAAAACAACTCGGTACAAATTGCCTGTAAACACACACTCCCCTCCCTTAAACCCCATTTTTGCCTGATTTAGTGGACATGATTAGAAAAGAGTAAAGTTATTAGTTAAACTTGAAGATAAACATGTAGACATCTAAGAAATAATTCCAGTCATTTGAGAAGAATTAACAGACCTGTCTCTTGCAATGCTCACATCATTAAATTGTGAGCACTTAATGTCACTGCAGACTGTAATAATTACTAATCCTGGTGTTAAAATCCATTCAGACTTCATTTGTGATCAAATGTAAGCGTGAAAAACATTTTTCTTTTCTGAGCTAAAGTTTACGTTTTTTTGCTCTTATTTAATTAGGAAGGAAATGTGAAATTAGATGTGAATTATTAAAGAGAGTCGCTGAATGTCAACCCTGGGATTTGCAAAATATTTATCATGTGTGTTTTTCACTTTTCTCCTCGTTTTTAAAATTGTCCTACAATCATATGTCAATTTTAGAAATGGTGTGTTTAAAAATTTACGAATTTAGACAGTTTCTAACCGTGTTGTTTTTTTTTTTGAATGTGTGTTGTTTTTAAAATTTTATAAAGTTGTAAAAGATGATAAATAAAAAAGAATAAAGATGGAAATTTGTGTGTGGTTGTTTTGAACGTTGTGTTTGTAAGTCTTTTAAAGGTTTAAATATTTTTGTAAATTTTTCTATAATTTTAAGCTTTTTATCATAATTTTATCAGTTATTTTAACGTTTTTACAATCGTTTTAAACTTGTCATCCTCGTTTTAAACGTTTTGTCTTTAGTTTTAAGCGCTTTACAAACCATTTTAAAGCTCTAACTAACGTTTTAAACGTTTAACCACTCGTTTTAACTTTCACATCGCCATTTTAACCATATGTTTTATACGTTTTATCAGTCGTTGTAAGGATTTATCAGACTTTTCAAACGTTATCATGTTACGTTTAACTAGTCGTTTTAGATAAAAAAAATAACAGTTTAAAACATTCCATCAACTACTTTAACCCCATCACCACCATTTCAAAATTTTCACCACAGACATATCCATCAAAACTCGTAAAACACGAAACTTCACCCTATCCCAACATTGACCCAAACATGGCTGCACTTACGTCACTACAGTACTTCACCACGGTCATCGAGAAATGACATCATTTCTGAAAACCCACATCAAATCAAAATATAAATAAAACAAAAGAAACGCGAATTTACGACGACAACTCTCAACTCGAAATTGAAAACAATAGAAAAAAATGAAATAAAAATGTAATACCTTTATCCGTGGATTTGTCAGGATTTCATCGAAAGCACGAATTTAACTTAGCCAACGATTCTTTTCATATAAATAATCAATAAGCCACGATAAAGAAAACAAGTCGGCGTCGTCGTAAACAAGCGTTTCCAGCTCGATTTCCTCACGAGTGAAGTTGAAAGACAAAGAAGTCACTAATAAAAAGAGGGAAAAAAAAAACAAAATGTCTTTTACAAACCGCACGACTACTTCGAATGCTGAGAAGAGTTCATAAACAGACTGGTAAACGCGAAGGTCAATAGGCGTTGCTTCAAACACCATTCAGACACAACATATTTACCATAACTGACATTTTCCTGAATTTTTTCTTGTTCGGTCATTTCACACCCAGTGACCAGTGACCAGTCTCAAACCTAATTATATTTACATTTTTCTTTTTATAATTTCGGGAAATGTTGTCAAGTTTAGTATTGTTAAATTTGTTGAAATTATCATAATTATTAAGTGTGATGTGTTTGTTGTATTGTTAAAACAAAAGTTTTTAGTTGTTAGATATTATTATAACAATGTAAGATATTGTTGTAATAGATTTTTTAAAATTTAATATTGTTTAAACAAGAATTTTAGATTAAAGTGCATTGATTGACAATATTATAACAATGGATTATAGTATTACAATAATAAAAAATATTGTTGCAACAAAATTTTAAAATTTATAATTGTTTAAACAAAATTTTTTGATTAAAATGAATTACCGGTATTACAAATTACTACAACAAAATATCATTATTACAACAGTAAAAGACATTGATATAACAATAGCAAAGCAATTCTCTAACAATCCCAATGCACTATTTATCTTTGCACTAACAACACAGCAATAAAAAAATAAAAATTCACCATTGTTGCAATCCAACGTCATTTAAACACCACCACCAACAATGCATCAACATTTTATTGTTTCAAAATTGCCCGTCAAGTGATGCAAAAACTGCAACAATAAATTAAAAACGCAGTGAAATAATTAAACTGCAGCAAAACACAATCGAACAATAAATCTTAAACGCCAACCAATTCCTTAAACATAGCCAAAGGATAAAACAACTTGACTTCATTTTTCTCCCGGTAGAGGGCAATTTATTTCTTATTATTCAATTCCAGCGTTGGGTCTAACTGAATATTGCGTGTGGCAATAATGTTTTATGATTGCTGCACGTGCCAAATAGTGGCATCGTTAGTATGAATCACTGACAAAAAACATTTCGTTTTCATTGTGTCGATGCTCCAGATTGAGTGTTTACAAAATGGTAAAAGAGAAAATTCCAATCCATTTGAACAAAAAGAGCATTTATACTGTAAATAAATAAACAGTTTCCTCGTTGCCAAGGATGCAACAGATTTCGTCGTAAAGTGTGTGGGAAGGAGGAGTAGTATTGTAGTAAAAATGTACTAAGTTGTTACAAAAAAATAGATAAAATCGATCATGCGCAGTGATTAAATTAAAAGTGACTAGAATTTATCTCAATTTGAGTAAAATGTGATATTTAGAAAATTGATTTAATTTCATTTTGAAAGAAATGAAAAATATTTAAATAAAAGATATGAAATTTTGAAAATGGCTCTGACCAAAATTAAATATTTGGTGTTATCAAAATTGAAAAAGCCAAATTTTGAAAAAAATAACAATAAATGAATAACCATGACCAAAAGTAAATAATTCTGAAGTTTAATTTAAAATTCAAATTTAGAGTTCAATTTGATCAAAAATGAAAAAAATTAAATTAACAAATTGACCATAACCAAAATTAGCCTTAACTAATTTTTCTTCCATATCAGCAAATAAAAAAATTAATTAACTAAAAATTTTATCCACAGCCAAAGAAACGAAAAAATTGCTCATGGCCAAAATTACCAAAAAACCAAAAAAAGTCCAAAAATCCAGTTACCATCAGCCCCAAAACATCTCGAACACCAAAAATTCAAATTCAACCCACACCACCTTTAATTCAAACAAAAACCACTACCTTCCATGCAAACTATGGATTTCCCATCACCATCACCATCACATCACCCTCCATAATCCAGTATTTTATCAAACATTATCAACTGACAAGCCCTATCCAACCTCTGCTTTTTCATCTTTCACTCAATGAACTCATAACACCCCATCCCCCCCCCCCACAAAAAAAAAATCATCCTCGCGTTTCTTTCCTCCCATCTCCGATTCTTCAATCCATTGCCCCATCAACTCCTCTCGCAGTAAAGAGACGTATTCTCAAACACATGTGAAATGGCGTTTGCGTGAATTGCCATTTTCCTCTGATAGCTTCAATTGCGTGCGAATCACAACGAGAGCGACTCGGATTTCGCTTCACGTGAACTGACTCCTTATGACTCTTTTTCGCTCAACGCTATCTATATACAGAGACTCCAAAGGGCCACCGGCGGACACACAATCACACATGCCGCAGTTCTTACCTCAAACACGGCTCCGAGTCGATGGTCAATCTGCGGTAAACGTGAGAATCATTTTTGATGGAGAGATGGCGAAATCTGCAATAAAAAAGACAAATGTAAATATAAAGAAAAATAAGGAGAAATGCATTATTATGGGAAAGTTTCAGGTTTTTATTTTTATTGGTTTTAATTCATGAAAATTGAATTGTTTTTCAAGTGATGGGTTCTGGGAAAATATTGTTTTATTGTTGTTTGATAGGTTTCAGTTTGCGGTTGGATTACATTGTTTCTCATTGTTGAAATGTTGTTGCAGGTTTTTTTTTTTAAATATTGTTGTTTTGTAGTATCATGTGTATTGTTAGAATTTTTGAAGATATCGTTGAATTTTAACAATATTAAATACAGTTTCCCATTACAAAACATTACACAATATTACTCTAAATACTTAAAAAACATTGTTTCATCATTATTGTTGGCACACCAAAAATAATAAAAACCCACTTGTATTTATCTACGAGAATTCCCGACGTTTGTAACTTTTTAATTTCGCTTCTTTTTCATTTTTTTTACCCAAAGAGAAAAGTGAGTAAATCACAAAGCCGAGAAGCGCCAGGTGTGAGCTCAAGCCAGCAGAACCAACATTTATGAGGTTGTAAAGTGCGGGACGCCTCGGCTGGTCTTAGAGTGTGTCATAATCGCACCGAACCCAGATAACTTGGCGTCTTTTGTTTGACGTGATAAATAAGCAACGGGCGCATCCTCTTTTCCACCGTTTCCCGCCACCAAGGCCGCAATTATGATCGCCATTAGACGGGCAAATAATAACAACTCAGAATAACTTTGCACTTTTGTCGTTGAACTCTACTAACTCCACTTATCAATTTTAAATGAAGTCATTGAGCTACAAGAAAGAATTAAAGCAACATAAATTACTTGTAACACTAGTATAAAGTGTTGTAACAATGTAAAGTAGAACAATGTCACAACAATTTGTAGTAGTATTGTTGTAACAATAAAATACTATAATAATTTGAAGTAATATTATTGTTAAAATGTCAAGTGATAAAACAATGTGAAATATATCAACAATAATTTAAGGTAATATTGTTGAAGTGTTATAGTATAGTAACAAAGCCATATAAAACACAGATAACGCATGTTTTAACAATGTAAACAAAAATTCAACAATGCCACAACAATTAAATTGTTTTAAGTTAATAATGTAATGAAACAATGTATCCACATGTAAGCAAAAAAAATTTAACAACAGTTTGATGTTGCATTGATAAAATATTGTTGTAACAATGTTGCTATCCCTTAAAACTCAGATGAAACATTTTAAAAATATAAAACATTAATTTCAACGATGCACAGTAAAAAAAAAACCTTTTTTCTAAATATTAATACACAACTTTGATCCAAAATTCCTCAACCACAAAAACAAAAAAACTCCAAAATTATGACAAATTGAAATTTCTCGCTTCAAGACGAACCAACTTCTTAAATTTTCATGACTAAAGATGCCTAGAAATTCCGTCCACTTTCACACAAGACAAAATTTTTTTTTCTTTTACACCCCATTCTCCCTGATGGAATTCGGATCAAGAACCGACAAAAACAAACCTTCTTATTTTTTATTGCCAAATTCACGGCTGGTTCCTCCCGCCAGACTAAAAATGATGGTTTCAGTTCTGCTTTGTGATCTGAGTTTAGTCACTGCACCACTTCACCAACTACTACAACCACGCGTCACATGTCAAGCAACGCACAAATGATTCACGTCGCGGTGCCCAGAGACGAAGAAGCGAAAAAAAATGAACGCTCAGATCAAAAACATCATCTTAGCAAGTCGTCATCACTAAGTATACACCGTGTCATGGCCAAGACTAATGACTTTGCCTCAGCCTGTAATTCATGACTCACTAACGTCAACAAGACAACTCTCTCCCACAACTAATGGCGATAGGAATCGTATTCGCCAAAAGATAGACGACTCTGATAAATGTCTTAATGAACCATTTTTCAGAGAAAGCAAAAAAAATATTCAACAAGTCGTCTTGGACAACAAGAAGAAGCAAAAGTAAAACTTTACGTAAAAAGTAAACAAAAGTTTTACTTTTCATAGCAGATGAAGTGACAATTTTGGGATAAACGTAAATTTAGTTAGAAATTTTGTGACATAATGTTGTCTTGTGTATTTACTATTTTTTGTTATTTTTGAATTATGTCTGTAGTTATATTTTGTGAAATTGTTAAGATTGAGAAATACTTTGAACGTTTATGATACTTTAGGATTGTGTTATTGTATAAAAATTTTTGTCATGTAATGTCTTGTGACAACTCACGTATAACCGTAGTAACCACTAGCGACCTTAAGTATAATACTCTTGCTCACTCTTGCACAAACAAAAAGTAAATATAAAATGCATGACAAGCTATACATGGTTGCAAGAACATATAAATTATAAAAGATGCATTTTATGATATGTTTGTTAAAGAGTTGTTAGTTAAAGTAACCCTAAGTAGGATATGCTTTCAATTTTATTCTTTCTTAGAGAACCGTCTTACAATGATACATGATAGAACAATAGTCAGACATGTAATATTGCCTTATGGCATGAACAATGTGTTCACCATCATTGTAAACACAAGCACTTTTACCATTTCAAAAAAGCACATTGTGTAAAAATGACTGAAAGTTGATTAAATAAAAAGAAGTATCGTAAACCCTCCAGCTGTGTGCGAAGTGAAAGTTCTCTTTTGCAAATAGCGCACAATCAAAAGGATTTATAATATTTACTTAATTTAAATAATAAACGTTTCAAATTTTAGAAAATCAAACTTCAAAATAAAAATGACGGTACAGTATTAAACCTAATGCCAATTGCATTGAAAATAAAATTCAAGCCTAAAATGATTATTTTAGATGCATATAACCGAAAAAGGCTTAAAATAAAAGAATTTTTTTATTTTTGATCTGAAATAAACAACACTTTGAAGCAAATGCACAATCTTTTAGTGTAAAAGCAAAGTCTTGAAAAATTGAAGCAAAGCTTTCGAAAGTGGAAAACATTTACTCAACAGTAAACAAAATGTTTACTTTTAGCAAAAAGCTTTTATTTCCAGAAAATGCTATTGTTTCTTTTTAATAATAATCAGCACTCATTTATTCTGATTTTGCCAACCCGGTAATTGCGATTCTCGGAATATCGACATCGAACACTGCTCTCCTTTTGTTGTTGTTTCCGATAAATAATTCATCTTGTCAATTATTCATTAATGGGCTCGTATCGGGCACAACTTCCTTCTCTTTGAGTCGAAATAAAAGTGAAATTAGTAAACGGAGTGTTTCAACCACCTGTTAGTGAAACCCGATGACTTATCACAATAAGGATGATTGAATATTCAGTTTCATCTCATTTTCAATACAGAATGATCATTGTCCACGTTGCAAATCAGGTTCCATTTAGATATGGAATGAATGAAATGAATAAATAGTAAGTAAAGTTAAAAAAAATAAAATGAAGTGGATTTTTTATTGTGAGTTTGGAACCAGTTCGAAAGTAGTAGAAACCGAAAATTTTCAAATGAAGCAAAATTTTTATAATAAAAAGTATAGTAAAAAAAACTAGATTAAACAACCTGATAGTCATAGTCAATTGCCACATGTCTAATCAGTGATGTTACAATGACAAAACTTACATTTTTGTCCACTGTTTGCAGCCTGCAGCCATAAATTTATTTGATTTCAGTTATAGTTTAATCAGTCCTGCTTTTATCATTTAGTTTTTCCTGTAATACCAGGTTTTAATAAAGTCCTTCGTGTGCTTTAATGAAAGCTAGTTGTAAATGATGTCCTCTTCACTCATCCAGTTTCAAGATGTTTATAACAGGCAGCCTCCCATGAACAACTTTCACACCACAATTTCAGTTTTGGCGTCGCCAGGACTGTTCACAATCTTGTGAACAGGCCAGCACCAAAACCACACCAATCTCGTGAGATCTCGTTTCCAAGCCAGCCAGATTTACAATATCCCAATTCCCAACACAAACAAAGACTCATTGACTGCTTTCGTACATGTGATTTAATTGGTCAACAATGTCCAATGCCATTGCTAAAAATTAATATTTTTTAACTTTCACTTGTAATTGGTGGAAATGCCAGTGTTGGCGCTGCCAGAAATTGACACTGTTCCATTGTAAACGAATCTTTAACCATTAGGAAGTTAGCGAAAACTTGAGACCAAGCTACAAACTTGCAAACGTATGAACCAAAGACTTTGCTCATTTGTAAGTTGGTAACTTGATCCCTTCAAGTGTGTCAAATAGTTTGCAGACAAGATTAACAAAGTTAACATACAAAGTCAGAACCTCCCTGTGCAGTAAAGGTTTGTTATGTTGGATTTTTTACCATAGTGAGCAAGTTTTAATAAAGTTAGTGTGTTTAACTTAATAGTTAAATACCAAATTTTCGCTAACCCTCTATTAAATAAGTTGTTTTAGAGTAGACCAATAACAGAAGCCCACACAGTATAAATTTTAGACCCACAGTCTGCCCCTGTTCCAGATCTATTTGTCTAATTTTTATTCAGACTGTACACAACTTCAATTTTTATAAAATAACTTTCCACCATCCGCCAATTAATCGCACATTTGCTCAATTATATTTCCGGTGTGTGGAAGAAAGCCAACACTTGTTCATCAATAAACATCGTTTTGAGGGCAAATAGTTGGCGCAAGTTGAATTATCTCAGCCATCATGAACGACATGACTACTTGTAATGATTTATTGATCAACGCAATTGATGACAAATGAACTGCCATTAAATCAACTGCATCAACACGGTTCCCATGACGACCGACTCACTCCAGTCATTTGTCCACTGCCACCTAAATCGTTCATTCAAGGACAAAACAAACTGGCGAAAAAAAATGCCACGAACAAAAAGCCACAAAATAAATAAATAAATATTTGAAAAAAAATTACCGCCATGTTTAATATTTATTTTGTATTTTCTTTAAAGTATAAAAACATTTTTTCGAACAAAGCGAAACCGCGAATCACGTTTTGCTCATCGAGGGATTTATGTTTATGCCAATAAAATTCATTTATGGAAGAGACAGTATAGTGAACTTGCCGGTTTATTGTATGGCTAAGACATGGTCGTAAATGATAAAACATCAAAGAGTGGGATTAAAAAGACATTGGAAAGTAGCACCACCTGGTAGACAAAAATGTCGTTTTTATGACTTGAAGTTTAGTTGTAAGAGAAAACACCTAAATGCAGTAAAATCAAGTTTTAGTAGTTTTACCCGTTAAAACTTCCTCGATTTAATCGTTTTGACCACTTAAATGGACAAACTTCATATCGCTTTAACCGTTTTATATGTTTAAAACACGTTTTTTAAGCTTGCTTTATTAATTTCAGCAATTAAAACAACCATTTTAAAACTTTTAAAACTTAAAACAACTGTATCATGTCGTTTTACAATGATAAAACAGGCTTATTTTTGTCAAAAACGACTTTGTTTTAACAGTTATATTAGTTTTGACCACTTAAAACTACTTTCTCCGAGTTGCTTTAACAGTTTTAATTACTCTACGAATTGTAAAACTTTAATTTAGTCGTTTTAACTTCGTTTTTCTCGTTTTAAAAGTAATAAAAAAACAAGTAGATTTAGATCTTGGAATCGAAAAACGAACTAATAAATTGATGACTGCTCACAAGAACCTCATCTCATCCACCCTTAGGTGTTTTTGAATCTATTACGTGTTTTATTGATTTATGTATTTAAAAAAGTGAATTTATTTGAATTTAATTTTTATGATTTATTATTTCCATTTAACTTGTGTATTACAATTTGTTTTAATTTCTTTAATTATTTCAATTGTTTGTTAAAGTTATATTTTATTTTATTTGTATTTCTTCATCAAT